>JAKWBJ010000023.1:0-72500 GCA_023159175.1 Wohlfahrtia magnifica | reverse complement strand
TATATTATATTATATTATATTATATTATATTATATTATATTATTATATTATATTATATTATATTATATTATATATTATATTATATTATATTATATTATATTATATTATATTATATTATATTATATTATATTATATTATATATTATTATATTATATTATATTATATTATATTATATATTATATTATATTATATTATATTATATTATATTATATTATATTATATTATATTATATTATATTATATTATATTATATTATATTATATTATATTATATTATATTATATTATATTATATTATATTATATTATATTATATTATATTATATTATATTATATTATATTATATTATATTATATTATATTATATTATATTATATTATATTATATTATATTATATTATATATTTATATTATATTATATTATATTATATTATATTATATTATATTATATTATATTATATTATATTATTATATTATATTATATTATATTATTTTATCTTATATTTATTATATATATTATATTATATTATATATATTATATTATATTATATTATATTATATTATATTATATTATATATTATATTATATTATATTATATTATATTATATTATATTATATTATATTATATTATATTATATATTATATTATATTATATTATATTATATTATATTATATTATATTATATTATATTATATTATATTATATTATATTATATTATATTATATTATATTATATTATATTATATTATATTATATTATATTATATTATATTATATTATATTATATTATATTATATTATATTATATATATTATATTATATTATATTATATTATATTATATTATATTATATTATATTATATTATATTATATTATATTATATTATATTATATTATATTATATTATATTATATTATATTATATTATATTATATTATATTATATTATATTATATTATATTATATTATATTATATTATATTATATTATATTATATTATATTATATTATATTATATTATATTATATTATATTATATTATATTATATTATATTATATTATATTATATTATATTATATTTATATTATATTATATTATATTATATTATATTATATTATATTATATTATATTATATTATATTATATTATATTATATTATATTATATTATATTATATTATATTATATTATATTATATTATATTATATTATATTATATTATATTATATTATATTATATTATATTATATTATATTATATTATATTATATTATATTATATTATATTATATTATATTATATTATATTATATTATATTATATTATATTATATTATATTATATTATATTATATTATATTATATTATATTATATTATATTATATTATATTATATTATATTATATTATATTATATTATATTATATTATATTATATTATATTATATTATATTATATTATATTATATTATATTATATTATATTATATTATATTATATTATATTATATTATATTATATTATATTATATTATATTTATATTATATTATATTATATTATATTATATTATATTATATTATATTATATTATATTATATTATATTATATTATATTATATTATATTATATTATATTATATTATATTATATTATATTATATTATATTATATTATATTATATTATATTATATTATATTATATTATATTATATTATATTATATTATATTATATTATATTATATTATATTATATTATATTATATTATATTATATTATATTATATTATATTATATATATATTATATTATATTATATTATATATATTATATTATATTATATTATATTATATTATATTATATTATATTATATTATATTATATTATATTATATTATATTATATTATATTATATTATATTATATTATATTATATTATATTATATTATATTATATTATATTATATTATATTATATTATATTATATTATATTATATTATATTATATTATATTATATTATATTATATTATATTATATTATATTATATTATATTATATTATATTATATTATATTATATTATATTATATTATATTATATTATATTATATTATATTACTCTGAACATAATCTGAGCCGCTTGATACAATATTGGTGTTCACGTTTTATATTGCTCCCAAAATAATAAAATGTTGATTTCTTTTTCCAGCCTTGAATATTTTTCCTACATACATACTGTTACGAAAATTAAAATGCTGAAGAGAAAATTCACCACATCAGGGACATATTGTGAGATTTTAGCTATAAATTTTATTGGTTTGTGTCAAGGCTTTATAATTGCCATAATTACCCGTACTAATTAAGAGTGCTACCATCTGCATGTTTAACGGTGTTGCCAGTTCGATTATATTTGGTGTATTATGGTTTTACACCATTGGAATTTGACGTGAGAATTAGTTATGGTTTGGTTGTCAATAAGTAAAAGTCGTGTTCATGCGTAAATAAAATGTGTTGTTTAAGTGAATCTCAATTTGCTGTATTAAGACAAAGTGTATAAAAGCTATAGTGTAATAATATGGTATAATAAATTGAAATTTAATTCTTAAAAGCTTTCAATTGGAACGGTGACATTTGCATTCGAAGAATTTGATTTGCAAAATCTTATCTTCTTTTTTAGAATATGTTCGAAAAAATCTTTATCGCCTTCTGAAGAACAAGATATTGATAAAACTATCTTTCATTTTCATTTACAGATTATTGAACAGGAAAATGGGATTTCCATTTTAACCCTATTTTGTGAGACGATTGTACGCTAGCTGCTATATTTCTGAATTATTTTTGTACACATTGTCCAACTTGCTTCGATGCACAAATACTTATTAAACACCATACTTATTAAACTCAACTCTCAGTACGGATAAAAATTTGTCGTAAAATTTTTATTCTCATTTAAAAATATTCTCATTTAAAAATACATACGGATATAATCAAATTTCGTTATCAGGCAAACCAGAAATATGAAATTCCACGTTTTTCTCATGCAACCAATTAACTCATCTTTAATGTCAGCAGAAGGCCCTCTTATAGAAGCTTGCTGGGTTTAATGGGATAGTTTAAAGCTGATTGATAGACACATATATCGGTGCTGAAAAATCCAGATACCAAGACGGTTTCCTCCAAGATGAGTAAAATTTTAAATAAGTTCCAAAGGGACCTAGCGGAGGACATGTTAGTGCAACAAAGAGTGTAGAAAAACCAATCGGTTTTATTGGATAGTGATAGCGAACTGCACACAAAGAGTTGCAACTAAAAGTCCAGTAAGGATAAGCTGAGATCAACTATCAAAGTAAAACTCAGAAGCACCATTCGATGGGATATCGATGGGCGCAAGATGTATTTCTGGTGACAATAACGCCGAGACACAACACTGTGACCTGTGTACCGATCAGCTGTCCATGATTTAACATCTAGTTCACCTGACCCCAAACTGGCCGGTGATGTAGAGTTTGGTACTAAGTCTACCACAGAGAGGGAATCCACATACGCTAAAAAACAGGAAAGTCCAAATGAACTTGTGCCCACACGTATAAAAATGGTCAGTGATAGAATGAAAGCCAGATATAATCGAGCAGCAAACATTGAGGTCTTCCATGAGTAAGAACTGGTTTTACTATATAATCCACGGCGGAAAAAGTATTATCTCCCAAACTGCAAACTAACTGGGATGGCTCTTACAAAGTATCCAAAAGGTAAACTATGTCGTCTTCAGGATACAGAAGAACAATAACCCACGATCAAAAATGAAAGTAGTACATCTAGAGCATCTAGCGAGCTATGGGAAGGAGGATAATAAACATATTCGGAATGAACAGGCTTAAGTGGGTGGTAGTGTTACGCAAATTAACACAAAATTGAATCGAGGGATGTAATAATAGTAAAGTTTTATAGCCATAATGATAGAAATTATTACCTGAAAATTTTGCGAGTTTCCGTAAGGATAATCCGAGGTTTTCCTTCCCATTGAAACATATTGGTGAAAACGCGGATAGAAAATTTTATGTCAATGAAAACTTAACTTCTACTAATTTTAATATTCTACGCGACGCTCATACGAAGATGTTATTATTGCGTGTGGTTTTAATTTTAATATTCTGGTAAATCCGTATCTTAGAGATAACATGCTTACACTTGGTCTTAATTCTCCTAATACAAATACTGCTACTCATTTCAGTAATACTAACAGCACACTTCTTGATATATTTTTTGTTAGTAATCTTTCAAAGGTGTTACTTTACGGCCAACTATCTGCATCTTGTTTTTCACGTTATGATCTATTTTTCATGACGTATAAATTTCAATTTAATCTGCCAGAGCAAGTTGTAAAATATCGGTATTTTAGGAACATTGATTTTAGCAAGCTAGGCCTAGAATTTTTCAATATAAATTGGAGTGTGCTATATAGCATGATCTCTATTGACGAACAACGTTCCTTTTTACAACATAGCATGAAATTTTTGTACAATCCGACTGTTCCTTTGAAAACAAAAAGAGTGAATATACTTAGTAATCCCTGCTTCACTCAGGATATAAAGTAGTAGATTTTTATGAGGAATATCGAGTATCACGCAGGATAACTAACAGATTAATCAAGATGTCCAAATCTGGATACTATGCCACTAAGCTTTCTACTGCATTATGTTCTAAGAAAACTTGGCAAACCATTCATGAAATTGGTATTGCAGGGTCGATTAACGAAGAAGTCTGCGCAGTCGACGCTAATACTATAAATGAACAGTTCTTGAATACACCGAGTTTGCAAACTATTTCTGACTGCTACCATTTTTCTAATGATGTTTCGGACATTACATATTGTCGAATGAATCCAATGCTGTTGGTGTAGATGAAATTGATCCAACGTTTTTGAAGATTCTTATCCAACAACTTCTTCCTTTTATAGCCTTTGTTTTTAACAAACTATTCACTACTAATTGCTATCCCATAATCTGGAAATTAACTAAGGTTATTCCTATTCTTAAATCGAATTCTGATTACAGGCCTATAGCAATATTACCATTTTTATCTAAAGCTTTTGAAAGGTTGATGCATAATCAAGTTACATGGTTACTTGAGGTTGAGATTATAATTGCTGATCGACAATCGGGCTTTCGTAAAAATAACAGCTGTATTACTGCCCTGGTGGATGTTGCTGAGGACATAAGACAACAGGTGGACTGTGGTAACGTCATTTTTTTAGTTCTTTTGGATCATTCCAGAGCGTTTGATACCGTTGACCGCAACGCTTTGAGTCATAAGCTTAAATATATGTTTCGATTTACATCAACTGCAACGGATCATATCCAGTTGGTAGAAGCTTGCTGGGTTTAATGGGATAGATATCAATTTGTTCAAACTCCTACCTTAAGGTATAGATGTTTACCATTAAGTCGGGGGGCTCTATCTTAGGACCTTTGCTTTTTTCATTGTACGTGAATGATTTTCGGAGCAAGTTTCGATACTGTAATGTCAGATTATATGCTGATGATGTTCAGCTTTACATGAGTTGTAGAAACACTGCTGTTGGTGAGTGTGTGAGGACCTTAAACGAGGTACTAGATGTTGTGTACAAGTGGGCTACAGCTAATGGCTTACAAATTAATCCAACTGAATCGAAAACTTTAATTATTAAGAAGAGATTATTGAGTCTCGATTATAACCATATTCTAATTTTGAACGGTCAACCTATAGATACTATACGCTCTGCCAAAAATCTTGGTATATATCTTATCGACACTCTAACTTGGTCTTACCACATTGATATAGCTTATGGTCGAACGTTTGTACTCCTATGATAATTAGAATACTCCTTATGGCTGTGAACTATTTGGAAGTTGTGATAGTGAAAGTAAGAGGAAGCTCAATGTGGCCTTTAATAATATTGTTCGATATGTGTATGCGAAGGTATGACCATGTTTCCTCCTAAGTCACATCGCTCTGTGAATGAATTTTGATAATTATTTGAGGGTCAGTATTTTACTGTTCATGCATAAAATTATATATACACATCAACCTGAACATCTTTACGATTGCTTACACTTTTCAAAACTTGATAGGGGTAGAAGTGTTCTTACATTTGGACATCGTTCGTTGACTTCTAAATATAATTTTTTCATTAATGCTATCAGTCTCTGGAACGCAATTCCGTACAGATTTCAGATCATTAGTAACGAGCGTCAGTTCAGTAGTTATATTATATGTTATTATTCGCATTAATGTATATGAATTTTACTTTATTAATTTGTTATTATTATTTTTCTTTTTTTCTTTTTTTTGTATTTGCATTGTTATTTAATTTTGTGATAATTTTGATTTTAATAAAATCTATGCAGCAAGATCTGCAATTATTTACTGTTATGAATTTTATTAATTTTGTAATATGTATATGTATGCACTTTTATTGTGGAATTTTAAAACTTTAGTTTAATTTTCAGTTCAATTGACTAATATAGTTTTTTTAATTAATCTTCAATCTTTTATTTAAAATTAAATTTAAGAGTTTATATTCAAAAATTAATCTTAAATTTCAATATTGTACCTACGTATGATCAGTTTCATACTTTATAAGACTTAGGTTTTGTGTATGGGACATCAGAAATAAAGAAATAAAATAAATAGAATAAATAAATTTGCCTAAAAAATTACTATCAACATTTGCTACGTTGTGGAAGTTATTTTATTCTTTGGTGTCAATGCTATAAGAATTTTTTTTATCGAACGGTCCCGCCACTCACTTGCCCGCCCTCTCTCGACAGCGGAGGGCTCGTCTCCATGGCGTAGAGACAGTTTAAACTACAGCGGTTTCAATCAAATGAGTTATAGCAACGGGAAGAACGCTAACAAAAATATTCATATATGGATTAATTATGAAAATATATATTATAAAATTTACAAATTAATGTTAGGAAGCAAACTACGTTTAATATCATCGGCGTCATAGTTAAAATTAATAAACCCGGAAGGGAAGCGAATTCGCATAATTCATCCTGTAGAGGTCCTGTACAGGAGGACGATTATGCCGGAAAAATCTAACAGGGTTCAAAAGTAAAAACTCAGAATTAATATCACCCGCAATAATGTTGTAGGCATAACAAATACCCAGGACTACCCTCCTACGCTCTAATGTACGAAGTTTAATCAGGTCCAACCTAGTCTCATACGAAGGAAATCCATCAAAATAATTCCACTGAAGGCAACGTAAATGTGATAATAAAAACTGCCTCCGCACTGATTCTATAGAATCAAAAGTGGATAAATTATCAATCAGATAACCCTGTTGAATATGTCTTGGTTGTATCCATTTAAACAGCGTCAAAAATATAACTATGAGTCAGATATGTGCTAAGTCTTTAGATTTGAAGTAACCGCAACTGAATACTAGGTTGTATAATGTACTAAAACATTCGAAAGTAATGGTAATGCAGTATATAAGTCGTGGAAATCGCATGAGTCAGTCAGACATTATTCATTCGACTGCGTGTCGGAGTCACAGCGAAATCATTTGTGAAAGAACGGGTTTTCTTAAGTAAATTGTGGCGTGTTCATTGTACTGATACGGATGAATCACGACTATAATGGCCGACGGAGAGACGACATGCTCAAAGAAGAGGTCAATAGTGGTGACTACGTTGTAGAGTGCATATCGAAAAGGCTAAACGAAAGGGCTTGACACAGTGCTACAACTGTCAGTGATTTGGGAATGTGTCAGGCAACTGTAACATGCCGTATAGATGCGTATAGTGTGAAGGTTCCCACGGACCGGGAAAGTGCAAGGTCCCACCTTAAGGAAAAAAATAATGTGGAGAAGGTGGTAACTGAGCCTACCACAGGCTAAGCAGTAAGGAGGGTTGGAGTGCCGGTAAGGGTGCGTCAACTGCAACGCTGAATGACATGCAACAAGCTCTGCTGAGTACCCAAGATGTCAGGAACTGATGAGGAAGGTTGATATGAAGAAGTCGGCTGCCAAGGATAGCAACATAACAATTACGGAAATTTTTGCCCGTATCATACGCTGCTGTGGCTAGAGGTGTTGGGGGCTCAGTACCCCGGTCAACTCCCCTTCCAGCTGTGACAAATGACCTGACGCTGGAAACGGCGATGCAAAATTGCAGTCTTATTGACGGAGATTGTAAACGTTTCTTTGGCGGAGGTGGAGTGTTCCGATAGGGCAGTATTGACTATTGTTTCGATGTATATTCGAGCTATGGATACTCTTTGCAGTTGTGATTTGAACCCCCTGGTTGTATTGTCCGCGATGGGCACTCCTGATTGGGGGTGATTTGAACGCGAAGCACCATTATTGGGGAGAATGTCTGTAACTGCAGTGGCAACTGCTTCAGGGAGTTTCTGTGAATGTGTCCTGAAATGCAGATACGACGCTCGGAAGGACCGACATGTTTCCATGTGGAAAACCCGTCGTTTACTGATGTGGTCATAACATCGTCCGATATTCTGCCCATACCGGAAACTGCTGGAGGGCTTAGGACCTTGCACTATGAATCGGATCATAGGGCTGTACAGTTGTTTTTTCATGTAGATAGGCTCCGTGGTAGGAAACAACGATATCTATTTGATTTTGATAGGATAAATACGAGCATTTTTAACTCGACACTATCTCGTACTTTACCTACTTTCATGCTTCCGACGAATGGGACTGTGACCTCCCGGGAAATTGATTCATTCTATGACTGGTGTCAACGGATCTGCGATGGAGAAGTCGATTTCCAAGATACCAGTGGGTCATGCCGGAGTGCTGAGATTCCCCGACATCCTCAGCTTCATATCGGAGAGGAGGCGACTTTGGAGGATACTGAGGAGGACAGGTGATATCTCAAAGACTCACGTATTAAGGATCGAATTTTGTATTCTGGAGAGGATAATCCAAGAAGCCATTGCTGTGTTCGAGTCTGATCACTGGACGAGTTATCTGCGAGATATTAGGCTGTATAACAGAACTTTTCAGAAGGAGGGCGTGCGGCGAAGGTTGGCTGAAGAAGTATCAGAGCCGAGGAATCAGACCATCATTGAATTAAGTCAGGGTATTACGGTGGATAGTGTTCTATTGAGGGTTCTGCTAAAAGAGGTTTTTCTTTCCCAAATTTCTCTGATGCTGGCATGGCGTTGTCCAGTAGGCCGAACAAAAGATCCAGCGGCCCGGATGGGATTCCGGACCTAATTTTGAGGAGGACGAACATCACCACATGGAAGTGCCTGGCGTTGAAATTTAACCATTGTTTTAACATTGGTTACTTTCCAGGGGCGTGGAAGAGTGCGGTTGTTATGCCCATACCTAAGCCTGTGCCTGAACCTGGGGGGCCCATATCTTTTCTCTTTGGTTTAGGAAAGCTTATGAAGTTGTTTATTTGCAAGCGTATGAGGGAGTTGATGGACCATAACGGTATATTACAGCATTGTCAATTTGGATTTAAAGGCGCCAATTCACTGGTTGCGTTTGTGGCAAGGGGACTGAATAGGAGGTGTCCAACAACGATAGCTGTAGGCCTGGACTTCGCTGTGGCTTTTGATAATGTTTGGCAGGAAGGAATTCCTTATAAGATGATATCGTTTGAATTGGGTAGGCATCTCTGCAGAATCGTAGCGGAATTCTTTAGCGATCGCTCCCTCAGAGTGAGAGTAGGTGATATACTTTCTGATGAGGGCAGTGTTGTTGCTGGAGTGCCACAGATGTCACTACTAGCGCACATCCCCTTCAACATATTTATGTTGGATATAGCTCGGCGACCTGACGAGGTCCTGCTCCTTGCATATGCGGACAATGTGCTGATTGGGACATCTGGTCCTAGGGCAGCGAGGGTGAAAACGAGGCTCAATGGATGCCTGAGCGGGTTGCATGAGTACTTCAGTAAATATGGTCTCTGCCTGAATATGGGGAAGATAGATTGCATGATATTTAAGGGGGCGTGGAAAATTGTATCCTAATACGAGGCAATTAGTACCGGTGCTGAGGATGGACGAAGAGGTTATAAGACTCCCCAGCAGGATTAAATATATCTCGAGTTGATTTTCCACAGGAATTTTGAATACTATTGGCATGTGAATTCTATTGTGAATAGGATGAAGGGAGCTTACCATTCCTACTGTAGGTTGCTGCGCTGGAGGGAAGGTTTACGATAGTAAGTAAGGCTGCTTATATACAGCAGATCATCAGACCTATAATGTCCTATGCCTGTCCATCAGATAGAGAGGCTTAAGTTTGTCTTTTCATTTATGGACAAACGGGCCTCGAAAAGAACGAAGTGTTTCTGATGAGGACTGCGGTGGCATTTCTGGAGCGATCGTCCACCCTAGAGAATGGAATAGTAACCGGCTGCTTTCAGATGGGGAGCGATATGGAGACGCTAAGGGTGTGCAGATTCCTGTCGCTTGTGGGTCTTCTGACATTGGGAGATGAAAGGCTGCTCTATGGCTACGAGGGCTTTCTATTTTATCATAAAAGTGTGAAGACTTTGGATATGGACAATCTGGTATATAACACTGCATAATGAGGTAAACGTTGGACATTGTGTATAAAATTAATTTAGAAATAAAGACAGTCAATAAAGAGCATTTCGCTTCATTTTGTTTTATAAGCAATTTAAAAGAACTCAAATTTTAGAAAGGTTAAAATGAAACGTTGGTCTCAGAAGTAAAATTGCTTATATAAAATAAGAAAAAATAACAAATAAATAGATTAAAATTAAATACCCAAGAAAATATAATAATTAAATCAAAATAAATTAATAAATACAAGAAGAAAATGCGATTTGACAGAATTGGAGCTTTTCTACAACTGGTAACAAGACCGATTTACAAAAACGTCTGTTATATAATTTTCAACAGCGCGGCATTAACATTGATAGTTATGTAGTTTGTATCAGGACCAATAGTTTTTCGTTATCAGCTCTAGAGGTTTCTTGAACCTGAGCTAAAAGCTTTTCGTTACCAGTTTAAGAGGTTTTCTGTACCTGATACAAAAGGATTTCACTTTGTACTTGCATATTTTACATCAAGACAGCAAACAATGAATTGAGGTCCACACTGCTTGCAGTTATAACTAAAGCTGAAGACCAGAATTTTCAGGCAAAAATGGAAAGGATATTTGAAGAAGCAAATAGTGCAACAACCGAGAGGCTGCAAGAAATATATGAGACGGTTAGCAAAGGGGTTGATGGTATCGAGGCAAGAATATCACATTTAAAAAAACACTGGAGAAGAAAATCAACAGTCCACAGTGCCAACGGCCGGAACCAGTGCGGGTAGTGCCAGACAGTTTTACAGAATAAAGACCTATTGCTTTAATGGCAGCGAACTTTTTATAAAACATTACTTAATTTATTAATTTGTAAATAGTTAAATTAAAATTTCGCTAATTAAGACAGTAATACAAAAAATTTAATTCAGTTTGAGAAAATGCTTCTACCTTTGATCTTTATGCCACATTTGACTCTTATGAGAATTGATTTCACTAGGTTACAGCATTCACCTATAGTTATTTTAGACTAAATGACTTTTATAGTACATCACTTTTAAATTAAGTTTTTGCGGTAAATTTGCATTCTGTAAGGTTGCTGTCAATAATAAACCAAATATCAAATAGGGTTTATGTTAGATGAAAATGGTGTCCATTCTAGCAGATGTATGTTATTATTATTGAACCAATCCATTCATAACTTTTTTTTTCGCATAGTCCAATACGAGAAGTTTTGTCAGGTACTAGGCTCGTGACAGAGAGAAGAGTGAACTGCTACATGGTCATGATGTTACCTAAAAGCGATATCTCTCTTGTTATAATGCATATGTAAACGCTCACCATCTGGGATAAGATGAGTTAGCGTTCAAATTTATTATTGCTAACAAATAGAGCTAACGAACCGAGCTAGTTAATAAAGATGTTATTTGGTAGAACGCAAAGATTGCTGAAAAACCCAAAGACTAGATATCATAAGGCTACTGACAGAAACACACTTCTCGGGATGTAGAGTATCAAGTACTTTATCTGAAAAAGACCAATATAAAGTTGAACAGAATAGAACGCAAAGGTAGAACGCAAGGATTGATGAAAAACTCAAAGACTAGATATCATAAGGCTACTGACGGAAACACACTTCTCGGGATGTAGAGTACCAAGAACTTTATCTGAAAAAGACCAATATAAAGTTGAACAGAATACCACATAACACATTGACGGATAAAGTGTGCAGTAAAGAGCTAAAAAACTCAAAGACTAGATACCATAACGCTACTGACGGAAACACACTTCTCGAGATGTAGCGTACCAAGTACTTTATATGAAACAGACCAATATAAAGTTGAACAGAATACTACATAACACATTGACGGATAAAGTGTGCAGTAAAGAGCTTCCATTATTTAAATCACCAGGTTAGAATAATCCCCGTGGATCTTCAGAAGAACATCAGACTGTCACATGTTCCAAAGATATGGTCATCGTATATAAACTTTTTCCTCAACTCTCTGACCGAATTCCTTATCTAATGCACAACATGCATATAGATGTGGAAAATCCATTGACGCCGCGTTACATTTAATTAAAAGCCATAGAGAAAGATCTCTACAAGCACTACAAGTGATATTCTTTAATAGCTCGGAAGAGACAGGACAATAATGTTTGTAGACTGCTGAGGCAGAGGCTTGGGCTATTCGCATATTTGCATTGTAACAACATGGAGTACTCAACAGGGTGGTCTACTCTCGCCCCCGATTGGAATCTTAAAATAAACACCGCACTTAAGGTATTGGAGAGGACGTGTTGCAAGACGTTCTCATTATCCCGACGATGTAGCTGTAATGGTCACAGTTAAAATCCAGTGCTACTTTCTGAAATTGCATTTGACATTATACTCAGACGGAGATATAAATGAACTGGTACTGTTCACCGGGAAGTAGTTTCCTTACCAATGTCAACAGTTGCCAAATATTTGGGAGTGATGTTGAACACTAAACTTAATTGAAACGTGAACACGTCTTCAAGCACCTCGAAAGAATCGGCAATAGTACACTGCTGCAGAAGGGTAATTAACCTCAATTGTGGAATCAACCGGAGGAATGCATAGAACCAGTTATATTTTAACTAAACTAATTCTATTTACAGATTAAGTTATTATGAGAACGATGGAGATTATGCTTATTGGGTCATTGCAAACTACTCCATCAAAGACTCTGTTCCGTATTAAGAACTAGCTACATCTGGATATTCAGGCAATGAAAATGGCAGCACTATCGTAGTATATTTAGTATTATGGATTTCTTCATATTTACTGACAGCAACGTGGCCATAAATCCAAGCGTGTTTATGAAACATCGAGACATTCGATGGTTACCCTTAAATAGTAATAGTAGGAAGTTTAATAAGTGCATGACGGCTTTCGTATGGTGGTAAAAAGATATACGGATTCCATTGAAGATCTAAGAGACAAAAAACTGTTTTTGAAGTGATTCAATTGTGTTCAGGTTATTCCAAAAAATTTTTGATCAAGATAGTATGTGTAGTATATGTCTAAAAAAAGAACCATTATTTGATATTTTCTTTTCGTATTTAAAGAGCATATTTTTAATTTTAACAAGAGTTCAAAAGATCATAAGTTTTTAAGCTTGTTGTTCGTTTATCTGCTCGCAACGCATATATCGTATTTTACTTTTTCGTTTTGCTTATTTTTATACTTTTGCTTAAAATAAAGGTTGATTTTTTAAACGTTTCGGTTTTACAAATTTTAAAGAAATAACACAGAAAATTTGCAAAAATAAATGAAATATTTATTTGGGTCGGTAAATGAATGCCTGGCGTTTGCTTTTTAGATTATTTCATGTAAATGTTGTCCGCTCTTTCAGGGGGCATTAGCAGCTTTTGAACTGCTCTTGAGCCAAAAATGATAATGAAGACCATGAAATCTGTACAATTTACGAAACACAACTCTCACACAACAACCGTTGTTTGTTTGTTATATCTGGGGCATTTAGAATCCGTCATACTTCGCACAGTGCGTTGACAAAAATAGGAGTCATCGTAGATAAATTAAATTTCGTGTAGACATTTATTGAGACTAAATTATATATATAGCAAAATTTTGGCAAAATAGGACAACGGACACGCCCACAATACACAAGGTGCGTAATATGCAAGTTGTGGCAGAGAAGTAGAATGAAATCAACAAAATAGAAGAGGTGGTGAAGTGGCTTCTAGCTGAGCAGAAATCAAATTAAAATGTTTTAACTATGGAAAGAGCGGCCACTTTCAGAGAAACTGTAAAGCGCTACGGAAAAGATCTAGATCCGTTTCACTACCGAGAAATAGAAATGAGGGGCAAGAGCTAGCTCTCACAATCTCCATACCAGTGATGCAGAAAAATAACACCGACCTTACAATGTGCGGGTACATTAATGCAAACAACACAACTTCACTATAGACACCGGTGCGATGCAGTCTGTCATCAGACCTGATACAGTGAAGGGAAAGTGTGAGGTACGAAATAATATACGACTACGAGCAGCTGCTGGAGGGTCTGCCACCGTTTATGAAAAAATTGAGGTGAAGGTGATCATAACCAACATTACCGTAGGTCATATTTTTATTGTTGCCGATATTGTAGACGAGGTTATCATTGGTGTCGATTTTATGATAGTCCATAGCATCAATTTGAATATGGGACAACAGATAATTAGTTGGCGTAATGTAGATATACCTCTTGACTTCGAGTACCAGCGTTAAGTTCACGCCAGAAGGTTAGCTGCTGTCAAACAACAAAAACGACCACCTCAGACGGAATCATTGATATGGTCTCGTATGGAGGGAGATTGTGAGGACAACCTCTGATGGGTAGTAAAGTCAGTAGAAATTAAGACGGACTTGTTATCAGCAAAGGCTCTCGTTAAGTTCAACAAAGAAGGAAAAGTACCGGTAAGAGCACTCAATTTGTCGGACCACGAACAATTCAATTGTGAAAACTCTGAGGTAGGCCAATATGCTCCAGTAGAGGCGATAATAAATAGCAAACAATTGTCGGAACTTGCCAAAATGTCGGCCAAGGATCAACAGGTGTTTGACAAAAATGTAGAGAAATGGGTAGCGGGTCTCGCAGCTTCAGAAAGAAATAAATCCAAAAAGCTGCTAAAGAGGTACGCCTGCGTATTCATCACGAAAAATAAAAAGCAAGGCAGAACAGCTACAGTCAAACGTGAAATAAATACTGGCGAAGCGAGACCGATAAAACAAGTACCAAGAAAATTTTTTGGGGAAACGTAATGAAGTTAAGGAGCTGGTCAATGGAATGGAAGAGAGCGGTGTAACTGAACCATCATCGAGTCCTTGGAGCTCGCCTGTAGTTTTAGTTAAAAAGAAAGATGGCAGTACAAAATTCTGCGTAGACTACAGAAAGCTGAACGATGTCACGAAAAAGGCCAGCTACCCGCTACCCGCTACCCGCTACCAAGAATTGACAATACTCTCGACACGCTAGCTTGAACAAATCGGTTCTCTATATTGGATCTACAAAGCGGATATTGGCAGGCAGAGATCGCAGACAAAGACATTGTACTTCAATGACGTAATAATGATGGACAGAGCTTTCGACGAACACATCAAAAACCTGGCAGAAATTCTGGAACGAATGTCACAGACTGGACTAAAATTTAGCTTGAAGAAATGTGCATTGTTTCAAAAACAGGTAAAATATTCCGTGCATCTAGTTACGGCAGATGGCATTTCAAAGAATGAAGTGCAGGACTCGCCCCCAGAACTTCCTGGCAGTACATAAATACTATAGCCGCACGCTGTCAAAACCTGAGCGGAATTATTGTGTGACTCGAGCAGTGCAGGAATGCATAAAACATTACCATAAGTACCTATATGTTCAACATTTTTTGTAAGGACTGATCATTCCGCACTGAGATTGCTGTTGCAATTTAGGAACCCAGAAGGACAGCTGGCACGTTGGATTGAGCGCCACCAGGCATTTAGCATTAAACACGGAAATGCAGATGCGCTTTCATGTCGGCCGTGTAATTTTGAATGAATGTAAACATTGTGTAAAAGCTGAGCGGAAGAAATCCATCATTGATATCCGGATAACGCAAATATATGCTAACGAAAACTGGTTGAGAGCACAAAGGAGTGACCCAATATTGGCAAAGATTATAGCAGCAAAAGAAAAGGACAGGCGGAGGACACCTGGGTATCACAAGGACTCTAGAAAAACTAAAACAACGTTTTTATTGGGTTGGATGTCAGCAAGCAGTGATTGGATAGCAAACTGTACCTAGTGTATCGCAGCTAATGGTCCAGTAAGACGAAGCCGAGGTCAGCTGCAACAATATAACTCGAGTGCCCTTTCGGGAGGATAGCGGTGGTGTGCGCTCACGAATTAAAATGGTCAGCGATAGAATTTATTTATTCAAATGAGGTCTATGGATTACATTTTGTTACAGACTAAAGTAAAAAAGCAAGTATAAAAAATTCAAAAACATTAATTCATATATAAAATAATTTTTCTCTTTACAACATCAATAGAATCACAGAAATCAATTAGGTGATAAAAATTATTAAATTTCAAGCATATTTGACGAAAGGAGTCGTTGTTCGCATAGACTGATCGATAATACTTCAAGATTAATAGTTGAAAGTTGCGGGTTGGTCTAGTAGGAACATTGAGCATTATACGACTTAATGGAAACTCCGAATCAATGTTACCTTGAATTAAACTCCACAGAAAGGAAATACTCAGCATAGTTCGTCGGCTTTTCAAAGTAGGTAATTTAATAAGTGCGAGTCTGCTTTCATATGCAGGAAGTACATACGAGTTCCATCCAAGTCCTCTCAAGCAAAATAGAAGGAACTGTTTTTGCACCAATTCAATTTTGTTACTGTAAGTATTGAAGTAGGGGTCCCATATAATAGATCCGTATTCAAGGATTAGGCGAACTAAAGATGTAAATAGAAGTTTCGTTAGATAAGGATCGGAAAATTCTTTCGACCATCGCTTCATAAATCACCATCATTGAAATATGATCATAAAATGTTAATTTATGATCCAACAAAATTCCAAGATCCATAATGTTAACTCCTTTATTCAGAACATTTTCATTAAAATAATAGTTGGTTACAGGTTTCGAAGAACGGAAAAACGACATATGTTTGCATTTTTTAATATTTAAATCCAGTATATTAAAATTACACCATTCAGTGAAATAATTAATATCTGTTTGTAAAGATGATTGACCAGTAAAATCATTAAAGGAATTAAATATTTTAACATCATTAGCATACATCAGGATATTAGAATGAATAATAACGCTTGGAAGATCGTTTATAAATAATGTAAATAATATCGGACCAAGATGACTGCCTTGTGGCGCTCCAGAGGGAACATTATTAGATTTAGATATAGCATTTTTGAATTTTACTTGTTGGGTTCTGCATGAAAGGTACGATTTAAGCCAACGAATTGCATTATAACTAAATCCCATGCGTGATAACTTGTAAAGTAGAATATCATGATTGACTCTATCAAACGCTTTCCTAAAATCAGTATAGATTACATCAGTTTGTTTGTTATCAATAAAACCATCATTAATTTTAGTTGTTAGTTCCAAGATGTTAGTAGCCGTTGAACGTAATTTCCGGAAACCATGTTGGAATGGGGATAAAAGTGATGGGATTTGATGATATAAATTGTCAGTTAAAATCTTTTCAAAGAGTTTAGGGATTGCATTCAGTTTATCAATTCCTCTATAGTTCGACACATCAAGTTTACTTCCGGATTTAAACAATGGAATAATGAATGATTGTTTCCAAATGGGTGGCAATTGAAAATAATAGTCATTGGTTCATAAAGATGACCAGAGCAATTTTTAAGAATACAATTTGAAAGCCAATATGAGTGTGCAGCAAATACGGAGGGCTTCCATGAGGGACAAATGATTCTACTCTACAACCCACAGCGGAAGAAAGGATTATTTCCCAAACTTCAAACTAACTGACATGGACCTTATAAGGTAGTCGAGAGGTTAAACGATGTAGAATACAGAAGAACAATAGCCCGCAATCAAAAATTAAAGTGGTACATCTAGAGCGACTTGCGAACTATGGTAACAAAGATAATGACCCTATTCGGGACGAAGAGGCTTGAGTGAGAGGTGGTGTTACGAAAATAAGAAAAAAAATAAAAAATTGCCAAAATTTTGGTATATTTGGTAGATATGTGTCACCCTGTCAATTTGGCAGCACTGCCAAATCGACCATCTTTACGTTAGATTTGAATTAACGGATATAAAAATAGAGATGGTCGATCTTTCCGGAACCTTCCAAACTGTGGGCAATTGGATATATAAAGGGGCTGCTTTACCTACAGTCAGTTTTAGTTATCGTTTGGCTGTCAATAAACAAAGTTGTGTTAAAGCAAAAATAAACGAATATTAAGTGTTATATTAAGACAAACAGTATAAAAGTTATAGTGGAATAAATAAAAGCTGTAAAAGAACAAAATAAAACTGTGTTTATTTTATTTTAACGCAATTTAAACGAACTCAAACGTTTTAAAAGGTTAAAACATAACAATATTATTAAAATTTCAAAATTTTGTAAGTTGTAGGACGAAGTTCGTTCTAATTTTTTATTTGATCTCACATATTAGGGCTGTTTCGTCACAATGCATTGGGATCCCGCGGATCTTACCAAAAAGCCTCGCGTGCTCAAAAATTATGCAAATGAGAGAAATTTTAAGAGAGTAATATTCTTTTTCTTCGTCAACGTAACAACCCGTATTTTTTTGGGTATATTGGTTGATTTGTTAAACAAACAGCTGTTTGAGAGATAAACTATAAAAAAGTCGAAATATTTTTTCGGAAAACTAAAAAAATTTAAATATTGTATGTAAAAATTTTAAGAAAGTTGTTGTGGACAATTAAGAGCTAATATTTATTTAAAAAAACTGTTTTTTTTTTTTTGTTAATTAAGTTAAATTGTAATAAATCATTTTCGCAATTTTATAAAAAATCAAACACAATGGCAATTTTTATGTCAAAACATAATTAATTGTAAAGCCAAAGGAAAAACAAAGTGTGGAAAAAACAAATACGGAATTAAATGAGAAAGTAAACCCAATAAATTTGAAAATAACAAACGTCGAAAAATTTAAACACGGTACATTTCAAAGTGAAAATGTTGAACAGAGGAAAAAAATTAAAGAAGCTATTGGAACTCAAATTAGTAAAAAATTATGAAATTAAAGCACCAAAAGAATTTGATATGCAAATTATAACAACAGACATGAATTTTAAAATGAAAGAGTTAATAGACAAATTGAAAAAGAGAAAATGAAATACTGTAAGACAGCCATATAGAACTAATAAAAATTTATGAATCAAAAAAATTTAATAGAACAGTATTTAACGCAAATTGAAAATAGATAATGAGTCATATCCAAAAGGTTTATCTGGATTAAAGCTCAATATAGGATAGCATAGAGTCTTCGATGATACAACTGTGTTGCAGTGTTTTAAATGCCAAGATGTAACTAAACATCATGGGAATGTAAAAAAGAATATATATTATAAATGTCATTGGAAACTTAGAAGCAAAGATTGTAAAAAGGAAATAGTAGAAAAATGTGTAAACTGCATGAAGGAAAATAAAAGACTTAATCTAGGACTAGACGAAGATCACGCAACATTCAGCAGAGAATGTGCGTGTATCAAAATAAGCTTATACTAAAAAATAGAAGAATGGTAATAACTATATAACAACCAAAGAAAATACATAGAATACATACGAATATACAAGGATTGTTAAATAACTTTTCTCAACTAGAAATAATAGTCGAAAATTGCAAACCCGATTTTATAATGCTCTCCGAAACGCATTTAACTGAAAAAATCAATGAAGGTGAAATAGAACTGAATCTTTACGATCAGTATATAACAATGCCCAATTCATCGAGAACAGTAGGAGTAATACTATATTTTAGAAAACATTGGAAATTGAATCAAATTAAACAAAATGTAAAAGACTCTAAATATAGGATAAGCGCATATATGGCGAAATATGAAAACATATCATTTATAATAGTGATAGTATGTAGATCACCAAGCTACAACAAAGTGGAATTTCGTGAAGATTTTCAAAAATTTTTAAAAAAAATTTGAGAAAATTATAATCATATTATAATTGCATGGGATTTTAATATTGATTGGCATGCAGATTTTCATAAAGGCGAGTTAGAAAGCATATTAAACGATAACGGTTTAAAGCAAAGAATGTCTGAATATACTAAAATAACAAAAAACTCTAAAACGTTAAAAGATTATATAATCACAAAAATTGAAATGGTTTCGGCAAGAAATAATATAAATAATAAAATAGCGAATCACGAGTGCATAGATATTTTTATCGATATTGAAAACGGTCGGAGAATACAGAACAAGGAAATAGAGATATTCAAATACAATAAAGATAGTCTTAATAACGAATTAAGTGCTATAAATGAATGCGTTTACAATTTTGATTCTTTTTTTGAATGGACAATTGAAAAATTTATAGTAAAAAGAAAAGTGATCGAAAATAATAGTAATAAATGGTTTAACAACGAACTTAGAATGTTAAGAAGAGAAAAAATCCTCAAATTCTAATATAAATTAATTAGAAACACTTACAAAGTTAAATTTTAAAATGAAAAGAATAAATTTACAAGCATTAAGATTACTAATACATGTAACAAAAGAAAATGTGTAAAAAAATAAAAGTACTAGTCCTAAGAACACCGAAATATGTGATTAAATCTGTGATTTTTAATAATGTAGAATATAATAATAATTTTGAAATGGCTGAAAAATTTAATAACTATTTCGTAAATAGTATTAGAGAAATAAGAGACTCCATATAGGACGTGCTATATGAGAACCAAATACCTGTGATAAACTGTAGTTTTAAATCTATTAGAATTAAGAAATATATGTAAGAATATTAAGAAAAAACAACTACAGAAAATCAAGTAACTTAATAGTTGACAACTGGAATGTAGTAGGTAAAATATTGCTTAGAATTATAAATAAGTCATTTAGAACTGGATTTTTTCCTGATAATTGGAAAGAGTCTTTGATAACACCGATTGAGAAACTTAAAAATCAAATAAATGTGAAGAATTTCGTCCAATAAATTCTTTACGAACATTTGAAAAAATTCTAGAAACAGTAGTTTAGCAGCAGTTAGAAAAATACATGGCGGAAAACAAGTTACTGTCAAAGTACCAATCTGCTTTCACAAAAAAGTTTTCATGTGAAACTGCTGTCAATTATGTAGTAAGCCGATGAAAAATATATACAATAATAATAAGATTCTGGCTATTTTCCTGGATTTTAAGCGAGCTTTTGAAACGAAGAATAGAGACATCTTGCTACAAAAACTGATTAAGTACGAGAATGAGAAGCTGATGTGATTTAAATCATAATTATCAAACCGTAGTCAAACTACAAGAGTAAACAACACCAAATCTAGGCCAATTAAGAATAATTATGGAGTAGCTCAAGGATCAATTTTGGAAGCGCTGTTATTTATTATTTACATTAACGATATGAAGAAAGTTCTAGAAAAATGTGAAATAGTATTATATGCTGATGACACTTTAATTTGTACCGAAGATAAAACGGATAAGTTATGTCACGAGAAGTTATCAAAGGATATGGCGAATATAGATAAGTGGTTAAAGATGAACAAGGTCAATTTAAATGAGAATAAAACCAAATTGCTCGATATTAATATGAACAATAATATAACGTTTAAAGGAGAAAGTTAATTCAATTAAGTACTTGGGCTTCATAATAGACAGAGACGTAAAGTTTAAAGAGCATATTTGTAAAAAAAAAAATAGAGGAAAAGAGAATTTTTCAGACGAATACGAAGTAAAATATCAATCACTATATCAATAAATATTTACAACACAATAATCACACCACATTTTATATATGGATCAACAATATTATATTCATGCTGTTCTGATCAACAAGTAATAAGACTCCAGAAATTACAAAATAAGACTACGCGTGCAATATTGAGAGTATATAGATTAACATCAACAAGGCTGATGTTTGAGTGTTTGAAATGGTTATTGTGAAAGAAAGACTACAGGTAAACACCATAAATTTTATACAGAAAATTAAAATAGGAGATGCACCAGACTATCCAGTAGAATAACTAAGATATGTTGGGGAGGTTCAACCATACAGATTAAGAAACGCCTGAATTTGTATAATATATTGCCATTTGATATTAAAAACGAAACAAATTATAATGTATTTAAAAGGAAAATTTTAAATTTTATAAGGGACATTAACAAGATCTCATATATTTGTATTATATTTTTAACTCAATTGTAATTAAAAAGTGGTAATAATACTACTTACTACTAATAAAAAAATAAATAAAAAACAAATGTTTTTATTTGTGGTAAGATATTTGGTTTTTGAGTTCGCGTTCTTTTGTATATTTTTCACTCTTATTGAGAGTAACTATTGCTTATTCTCAATTTACCGAATTTTACCCAAAACAGACCTATTATCAGGGTTGCTGTTGACAATTAAAAAGGGTATTTAAGAAAAAAAGGGTCAAAAAAAGGATATCATAAAGTGAAATATTGTTAAGTTTTTTGTAAAAAATGGTTAGTTAAATAAATTAAACTAAAATAAAAGTAATTATACATGCTTAAATTATTAATCGATGTGAAAACTAAAAAACAATTCACAGGTACATTAAAATAAAGGGTCCGCCATATAAATTTTGCGGACTCATCCCCGCCCTAGAGTTACAACGCCCCCTTTGAGCATTCGACTGTTTCAAACATTAGCAATTTCCCAATCCTTGATAAGATTGAGGATGGTTTCGGACCGATATATGGTGTTATGGAACCGCTATTTCCACAGTGTTCAGGTTCGCAAAATAACTGGACCGTATCGTAGTAATATTTGACCAGTCTAGATGTCATGCGATTCCAGCTAAGTGCCTATAAGGCAGCTTGGCTGTCAGAGAATATTGTCACATATTTACCTTTCAAAATCGTAGATTGCAGTTAAAATACAACAAGTGTTGGACTTGGTTTTTAATTAAAATCCTTTATTTAACACAGTTTTGTGTTCCACTGCTCGTAACCTTTTCACGAGCAATAACAATTTCTATTCTTAATTACTCTTTCTGTTTACAATTTTGTAAACAGCAAAAATTACTCTACAGATCTTTCTACTTAAAGGTCTTCCAACCCGATCGTAGTTACAACTTAGGTTCGATCTCAACCTCTTCAACCAGAGTTTAACCACACTAAACTTTCTTCATATTGAGTTCAAACCAATAACTCGTTCGCACAACACATAACTGATTACAACACATAAACTGATTGCTGTTCGCATTTAAGTGATTTTTATATGGCTGAGTAAACAATGCTTCGAAAGCTCTGGAACCTCTTGATATTTTAGGTCGAATCCATTTCTTTCCTTTGTTTTCTTTTGAGTTCTTTTGAAACCATATGAATGTAAACATCTATTTCTTTTCAGTTACCGTTGTTTGTTATTGTCTGTTACTTGTTTTTTTCTGCCTGTTTATTTGTTTATTTGTGGTTGCCGTTTATTTGTATTTACTACATTTCTGCTACTCTTGTTGTTGTCGATTTTGTTATTTATAAACAGCACGTATAATTGTTTTTGCGGCTTTTGTTTATTCTTTTTAGCAGTGTAATAAGCGACAGGTGTATCTAAACTGATTTTTCTAAAAATATATTAATGGTTTTACCCTTGATCCCATTGTCTAGGTTAATCTCCGCACATATAGTAATGGCCATGGCATCAGCCTGGAAGACACTTAGCGATCTTCCCAGTGGGATCGACAAGTCTGAGCTGGGTCCATGAACACCAGCACCGACAGTCAGAGCCGACATATTGTAGCCTTCGATATATCAATTAAGATTAAGCTCAATCCGAACTAAGGCCACATTAGATCAACAATCCCAGTCCGGAATTCAATCCTAAGTCTTCTGCCAAAGTACATATCCAAAAATATAATATCCAGAGCCGAAGATGGTTCTCCGACCGCCCTGCGTAGAATTGACAGACTTCCCGATGCATCTTTAGACCCTTAGGGTATAAAATTTTTCGCCACAACCCTCATCCCATGGATGTGAAACGGTGTTAAACCAATTAAAGCCTCCAAGGTCAAGGGTGACTTCTCTACCCCTTTCTATTCCAACGACTTAGCAATGGAGTCAAAGCCTGTATTGTCAAAGGCGCACTAAATATCTAAGAAGGCACAAAGAGCTACTTCTATATCACAGAATGCAACTGTTCGGAAGTCAGGAAGATGTGTCCTCAACAAGAGATTCAAAGTTTCCCTTTTAGATATAGTGTGGGCTCCGATTTTAGTACATAGCGAGATTGATCTAATGCGAGAGGCTTTTGAAGTCGGGTCAAAGCTGGAAAATCTTAAATAGACAGAGAATATTTCCTCCAAGTATCTCTCTTAGACCTACTAATTGCCCCATTGTACTCCGTCAGGGTAGCACTATAAATTTTAAATTCCTCCTTACTGTTACTTTCAATTTTGGCAACGTGTAATTCTACCATGAAACCCTACGGTTGGCAAAATGGTCACTATGGAGGATTTAATAGTTGACAGAAGTAGAGTTGCGACCAGGTCCAGTTCACCAATAGAATCCATGATGGAAATTTGCGTCAGAGAAAATAATGTAGTAGTAGTTGTTAGCTAGACAGAACTCCATGAAATTGTGTACTTCCAAGGGTTGTACACGTTCCACATCCCCTGGAAAGTAAGCCGAGACATACATTACCTCCATTATTTACACGACGTGTCTTGAAGTCCTCTGACTTTCCCATCAAAAGCCAAGGGCTTTTGTAAGATACCTAGACTGATGTTATCATTGGTAAACCTGCGGCTAAATATACCTTTAGACCCATGTAGGCTTGCCTGAAGCACTTTAATAGTGCTCCTCATAAGCCAGATTATTGAGCAGCACGTATGACTGATGAGTACTTATCGCCACACACAGTTTCATCGCTGCGTACTTGAGATGGCAAGTCATCATCTCGGTACGTACCACGGACACTTATGTCACCAAAATTGGTCCTCATTTCTAGTTTAGTTACGGGGGTAGTAACACTCATATTCTCTACCACCTTCGTATTATATTTCATATTAATTGTTGCATGAGAGGCATCGCTTCTATATTTGCTTTTTAAAACCATACTGGTTTTTTATACACGGCTTAGCAAGTCAGCTGCAATTTAACCCGACATGCTGCAGGAAGGCGAATTAATGGAAACTGGAAGACAACTGGTATCAAGAGTTCGCATACTAGCGGCCAAGTACCCCTTGACCATTTATCCCTCGGCGTATCCTGTTCCACCTTAGATTAAGGGGACCGTTTGTAAGGAGCGTTCACATCCCGCATGATCAAGGTTTGACACACAGTCAAAAGAGACAAGACCTGACTGAACTGTGAGCTACAGTTACCATCCTAAGACGGTAAAAATCACACTGCTGTATGCGTTTTCAGATAGCAGGACTTACTAAGTGTTAATCCAGTGGTTAATCTTAGCATAGTCCCCCGAATACCAATACAGCGAACCGCCTGCTTTGCTTACTTTTGCTATGTGCAAGATAAAGTCATAAGAAAAGGATCCCCTCCCTCCATTCTGAGCAAATCACAGAGTGATGGAGAGTAGGCGAGATTTCCTAAAGGCAGTACGTTACCGGTGGCCGCCTTTCGGAGGCAATAAATATTCTTATGTGATTGGCCATAGAATCGTCCATTGAGTTTATCTTATGAATCCACACCTGACCACCGACAATATAGAGAAATAGCCAAAAAAAAAAAAAAAATTCAGTATTTTATTCAGCGGATTATTACCTTTCCAAAAATATATATTTTATTAAAAGCAGTGATGAGTGATTTTACATTTCATAGATGTATGAAAGAAAAATGTTGACGCAATAAGTACTTTGTTGACGGATATTTAGTAGAGCCCTATTTAGACGATTGTTAAACCTAACAATATTGTCAGAAAATATCTTATAGCTGTTTGAGCTTGAAATTATGCGAACGGACAATATACATTATGTTGGCAATTTCCTATTGGCTGGTATGACAATGTTGCTAGATCTGACAGTCGTCTGTAAGGAGCTTTAGCTGTTTTTCATTGCAAAATTTTGCAACAAAATTTGATTAAAGCATATATTTTCCGTTTAAATTAAACTAAACCTTTTACAAAATAAACGAAACCTTTTTTAAATTAAACGAATCGTTTTTCAAAATAAACGAAACTTTATTCAGATATAGTAGCCGTATTATGTAATTCACCTAGCTAAAGCTCAATTTACAAAGCTGAAATGCTTAATTTACGGCAAATATGTTAGCTAAAACTCTAGATCTGTATTATGTAAGCCCCATCGCTTAGCTAAAATATAATATATTCGCCTAAGCTTATTTTCTATTATTGTACTATTTATTTTTTTAGACTGTTGTTAAAAAAGAAACAAATATATTCTGTTTAATTTTAACCCCTCCAATTTGGGGTTACCATGCTTTAATATTTATTTTCCTTAAAAGTTTTTTGCGTTTTTCTTTTGAAAGTTTATAAAATATATGTTAACAAATTTATTTTTAAAAGTTGTTATAAAAGCTTAATAGCCCTGACAGACATGTGGTTTATATACCATGATATGTATATAGTACTACGGTTTTTGATACTATATTAGTGTGAGAGACATGTAGTATAAGGTGTGCTTCAAAATTATATGGTCACCTTGATATTTGCTCAATTCATCCAAACTATAATATGCTAGTATGGTCACCTTATTCAAAAAAAAATCTATGTTCAAATAAGTGAATTATAAGCCGGTTTTGCTCTTAGACATGTACCGTTATATTATATTTATTTAAATTTATGTAAATAAGTGCAAAATTCAATGCGTAAAATTATAAGGTCAGTGAATAATAAGCAATTAATCTAATCAGAAGGTATCGTAACTGTTATTTTTTTTTAATAATTTATAATTTAAATAATATCTGCGCGCTATGGGTGGTGGGAAACCCGTGTCACCTTATGAACAAGGACAAATTGTTGCACTTCATGAGCAGGGATTAATTATGCGTGGAATGGCGAAAAAACTGGGATGATCTTTGTGTGTTGTGCAAAATTTTCTCAAAAACAGAGAAAAATTATGGAAAATTAAAAAGCACGAATCGCCCAAAGGTCATAACTGCCCGTAAAACTCGGCTAATTTCACGAAAGGCCTCGAATTCCATGAAAGATGCGGTAACAATAAAAGAGGAATTGAAATTACAAGCCTCAAAAAGCACAATTCTAAGAGCTATCAACGCCCAGTCACACCTTATTCGAGCAAAATTAAAAAAAAAATTCCCTGTCCGACTAAGCAGCATAAGATTAAGCGTAAGGAGTTTGCGAAAAACGACATAGTAACTAATTGGCATCAGGTAAACATTTTTTTAAAAAGGTTAAAAGATATTCCATACATTTTTGGGTTTGTAGGTAATTTTTTCTGATGAGAAAAAATTTAACCTGGATGGACCAGATGGTTTCAATAGCTATTGGAGAGATTTAAGGAAGGAGCCCTTGTGTTTTTCCTAACGGAATTTCGGCGGTGGCAATTTGATGGTTTGGGCTGGCTTTAGCTCACATGGTACCCTGGAACTCTACTTTCCTTTCGCTCGAATGGATAGTTTAGAGTACCAGGGCATTCTGTCTGAACGTTAGCTGCCTTATTTGGCCCAAAATGCTGACAAAACGTTCACCTTTCAGCAAGATAACGCAGCAAATCATGCCAGCAAGTCGACCAGAGTACGGTTTGAGGAGCACAATATTAAAGTACTTGATTGGCCAGCACGTTCCCCCGACTTAAACCCCATGGAAAATTTGTGGGGACTGCTTGTGCGTAATGATTATGCAGACAACAAACAGTACCGTACAAAAGATGAATTAAAAGTGGCAATCTGTAACAGCTGGCGCGAAATCCGCTCCAACGTTCTGGACAATGTAGTAAGTGCGATGCCATCCCGTATTTTTAAGACAATAGAAGGAAATGGGAGCTGCATAAATTAAAAATAATTGATTAATGCTTAGTTTAAATAAAAGTTTGGATAAATAAATCACTGACCTTATTATTTTGACGTATTGAATATAATGGTACATCTCTAAAAGCAAAACATTATTATTGCATTATATTTGAAAGTAGAATTTTTTTTATAAAGTGACCATACGTAGCATTTTATAGTTTGGATGAATTGAGCAAATACTAAGATGACCTTATCATTTTGTAACTGTAAACATGATGATGAAAAGCAACTAATATATTTGAATATCAAAGTTTAATCAAAAGATGAGGTCTAATATGTTATTAATATGTTATTAAACCTCTTTAACTTGTTAAAAAATCAAAAATCGTTTGATGTTATGCGCTTTTGAATTTCTCTAATAAAGTCGTTATTTTTGGAAATATAGTAAATGGTCCGCCATCTAACTTTTTTTTTCAACTAGTGCTTATTTCGTGAATAGTAACTGACTGATTTGACAGATAATTAGTTTTATCTTTCCGCTGAACGAATATGGTTATGTATACGCTTAAACAACTTCACTAAGTGGGCCTGCGATCGACTTACAGAAGATGCCGATTTTGCCAAAAAAATCATCTTTTCAGACGAAGCTCATTTTGATTTTGGCGGGTATGTAAACACACAAAATTGTCGCATTTGGGGCACAGAAAACCCGCACGCATACATTGAAAAGCCGATACACCCAAGACGAGCCACTGTTTGGTGCGGATTTCGGTCCAGGGGCATAATTGGGCCATTTTTCTTCGAAAATGAGCATGGAGTGGCCGTTACAGTCAATGGCGATCGTTATCGGGCTATGTTGAACAAATTTTTGTTCACAAAAATTGAAGAGGAGGATATTAGCAACATCTGGTTTCAACAGGACGGCGCTACATGCCACACAGCCGAAGCTACACTCGATGTTTTGCGCCCTGTTTTTGAAGATCGCATTATCAGCCGCAGAGCTGATGTCGTTTGGCTACCTCGGAGCAGCGATTTGACACCGTTGGACTATTATTTGTGGGGTGCCGTCAAAGATAAGTGTTACGTGTAGGCTACTGCATGGCCATCCGAGGCAGCCATTTGAATGAAATTATTTTCCATTATTAACCGGAAGAATTGTACTTTCAAATAAAAAAAGAAATTTGAGAAAATATTCAGTAAATTTTTTTTTATAGAATTTTCAAAAAAAAAAATTATTTGGCGGACCCTTTAGAATATAAAAAATTTCGTTGCTTTAATGTGCTGTATTTATATCAATCAATAACTCGAGATTTTTTTTTTTTTTGGTTGTTAGGCCCTTTTCATTTCAGGTGATTATATATTGAAGCCATTTAAAATAAAAATAAAAAATTAATTGTCATTCAAACAATACGAAAAATATGTATTCAACAACCTTAAAATTTATTTACCCGAATTTTGTTTTCCTAAAAAAAGTTTAGATTAAAATGTCGTTTTTTATTTCTTTTAAGTGATAAAATAAAAGTCGTATATAAAGGTAAAATTAGCCGAACATAAACGTGGAAGCCGTTTATGTAGTCATGTCAGCTGATCGTTTTTGTTATATGAAAAGCTATGAAAGTGCTTACTTGACCGTAATCAAACAAACTGTAACGTTCCAATCTGTTGAAAATAGAATTTGACGGCAACGTTAAGGGACATTTGTCAAGCTGTGATGGGCTGTTTGTATGTGGAATGTTATGGGGGTATTTGTACTTTTTTTTTGGTACTTATATTTTTTTGGTAAATACATAAAATAATAAATATGTTTATTGTTTCAAATTAGTTCTTTTTTAGAAAATCTAATAGGAGCATTTGTCAATCGTATGTGTTTCTTTGTACCAAAAGTTATAGGTTAGTATGAACTATATGTTATGCATGTATATAGTATGTTTATGCTAAGGATTGCAAAATAACTGTACGTACAAGCGTCGATAATATAAGTAACAATACACATAATAGATAATATAAATAACAATGAGGATAAAAATATAAAGGTTTTTATAAGTATAATACATTGTATATATCCAGTAATGTATGCATGTATGTGGAAAACCAGAATTATAATTTAATCACATACAAAAGTTATTATTTTTCCGGTTTTTCGGCCTTTATTAAACAAGTATTAATAACTTTTCAAGCCTAAGAAATTTTTAAATAAAAATTTTTAAATAAAAATTTCTTTACTCTTTTATCGATATTTCGCTACTTCTTTGTGTAGCTTCGGCAGAAAATATGTAATTAATTATATTTATTTGTAATAAATTACATATAGATGTATATATTTATTGATATAAAAATAAAATCATTATTATTTAAAAAACCTTAAGCTTCAGAAATTATTAAAATTTATATATATAAGTTCAAAGTAATAGTTTGGTACCATTTAATTAATTTCCGTACTTTTTTCACATATTATCAAATAATGTGAACATATTTAAGTGCATCGTCAAGTGTTTGTGTTTGATGTCTGTATACTTAAACATTTTTTTCTTCTTTATGTCAAAAACACATGATACGTTTTTAAGTGTGGCAAAACGTTTACATTTACGTTACATTTACATTTACGATTTCTACGGTGGGCTAATGAGGCCTTAAAAGATTGTTTAAATAATTTTATTAAAAAATATTGATTTTAAAATATGTATGAAAAGTAATTTTGAATACCGTATCTCCAGCTGGATTTATACTGAGGTTTCCCAGGCTCAAACGCGAATTAAACAAATTGGAGCCCTCAACAACTGGTAATAAGACCAAACTACAAAAGCGTTTGTTAGAGGAAGAGATGATGAAGAAGAGCCTGAGATAAGTGTCCCAACAACAACAAGTAGTATAGACGTTAATTCGCTGCTGGCTGCTGTGCTGGAAAAAATACAGGTACAAAACAAAATGCTTAGATATGAGAAACATGTAGAGCTGAAATTCAAGAAACTTCTAGAGCTGAAACCAGAATTTTCTGGCAAAAATTGAAACGAAACTGGAGAAAATTTCCATTGTGCTACTAGAAAGCTGTAGAGTCGAAATTCGGAAAACTTCTAAAGCGACAATAGAGATGTTTTCGGTAAGCAAAAGGGTGGATGTTGACGAAAAATTAAATGTAATGGAGGTGAAATTCAACAGTCCCCAGTGCCAAAAGCTGGAACCAGTGCGTATCATACCAGAAACTTCTAGCAGAATAAAAACCCCTTGCTTTGAAGGTAGTACACCTTTGGCAGTATTCAAATTTCAGTTCAACTGTAGCCAGCAGAAATAGATGGGACGATGAAGAGAAGGCACTGGAATTAATTTTGGCCTTAAGACGTACTGCAACGGAAATTCTAGAAACCATGCCAGCCAGCTGCAGAAACAACTACAACGAATTAATGGTGGCACTACAGTGTAAAATGGGTGACGAGTACAAACGAGATTTGTACCGCATGGAGTTAAGGTGTCAAAGGCAAAAGGCTAGAGTCGCTTCAAGCTTTTGCAATGGAACTTGAGAGGTTGGTGCAGCTTACCTATCCAGGAGAAAATCACCCACTAGTAGATCATCTCAAGACTAAAGTTTTCGTCAACGGTATACGAGACTCTGATGTGAAGCTAGCTGTATGTTCAACACAAAATACAACCTTTTCGGACACAGTGGCGTTCGCACTACCAGAAAAACTGTAAAGCGCCACGCAAAAGCTCTAGATCAGTTTCACCACCGAAAAATAATAAATGGGCCAACTACCATCACACAACAAAAGGTGAAAGTGACTATAGTGAACATTACTGTAAGCCATATTTTATTGTAGACGAGGTTATTATTGGTGCCGATTCTATGATAGTCCATGGTATCAAAATGAATATGGGGCAAGATATAATGAGTTGACGTGATGTAGATATACCTCTTGACATGGATACCAGCATCAAGTGAACGCTAGGACATTAGTTGCTGTCAAACGACAAAAATTACCACCTCAGAGTGAATCATTTATATTGGCGCGTATGTAGGGGTATTGTGAGTACAACCGCTTTTGGGAGGTGGAATTAGCAGAAATTATGATGGACTTGTTATCAGAAAAGGCTCTCGTCAAACCTAATAAACAAGGAATAGTAACAGTGAGAGTGCTCAATCTATCAGGTCACGAAAAATTCATTTGTGAAAACTCAGAGGTAGGCCAAGTAAAGTTATGCCATTGGCTCTGCAATGCGCCGACCACATTCGGGCGGCTTATGAGGCACGTACTAAAAGGACTCCATTGTAAGACTTTTCTGGTTTACCTCGATGACATAATGGTGATGAGCAGAACTTTCGACGAACACCTAAAAAACTTGACAGAAGTTCTACAACGAATATCAATGGTTGGACTAAAATTAAATGTGCATTGTTCTAAAAACAGGTAAAATATTTAGGGAATCTAGTTACAGCAGATGGAATTTCAGTGGATGAAGATAAAATACAAGCAGTAACGGGCTGCCTCGCTTAAAAAATATTCATGAATTACGTATCTTTTTGGGACTCTGCACATACTACAGACACTCGTGCCTAAATTTGCGAGCATGGCAGCAAGCTTATATGAGCTCACAAAGAAATCTAGAGCCTACCATTGGAGAGGCTCACAAGAAAAGACGTTCCAGACACTGAAAGACCTATTGTGTGCTGCACCGGTTTTCGCGTATCCAGTCCTCTTGATTGGGTATGGCATACACTTCTGGCCATTTGAAGAAATAATCCATCACGACGAGAACATTATGATTTCCGGCATTACTGACAGGAAAGGTCTGCTACGTCCATCGCTATCCGCTCGAAGGGTGCACACAGTTATATTGTTGCAGCTGATCTAGGCTCCTTCTTACTGGACTTTTTGTTGCAATACACTGGCTATAGTTTGCTATCCAATCCGCCACTGCTTGCTGACATTCAACCCAACGTTGTTTTAGTTTTTCCAGAGTCTTTTTCACCCCAAGGTGCTCCGTTTTCTCCATTATGGAACTCATCTAAGACCTCTTTCGTTTTGAAGATAGGCGCCACTATTAGATAGGATACAGTTTTGCCATCTGCACTTTCCCAATAGCGATATAAGCACCCATTAATCAACTTCAAACTGTCCTATTGAGCCTAATATGCTTTTGTAAGAGAACCTTCTGGTAGCGGGTAGCTATTCTACGTAGAATCTTGTATTGACATCGTTCTTTTTAACTAAGACTACAGGTGAGCTCCAAGGAATCGATGATGATTCAATTACACCGCTCTTCTCCATTTAATTAACCAGCTCTTTAACCTCATTACGCTTCGCCAGAGGTATACTACTGGGTGCCTGTTTTAACTTTCTAGCTTTGCCCGTATTAATTTTATGTTTAATTATAGCTGTTCTACCTTGATTTTTCGTGGCAAATACGCAAGCTTTAGAAGCTTTTTGGCTTTATTTCTTTCTGGGGCTGTTAGACCTGCCCCGAATTTCGCTACATTTTCATCAAATAGCTGTTGGTCCTTGACTGATATATTGGCAGGTTCCGGAAACTGTTCGCTGTTTATTACTGCCTGCATTGGAGCACATTAACCTACCTCAGAGTTTTCACAAATGAATTTTTCGACAGATTGAGCACTTTCACCGAGACTATTCCTTGTTTGTTGGATTTGACGAGAGCCTTTGCTGACTCTAATAGTTTCAAGCGGTTGTCCTCAAAATCTCCCTCCATACGCGCCAGTAATAATGACTCAGTCTGAGGTGGTAGTTTTTGTTGTTTGACAGCAACTAATCTTCTGGCGTAGACTTTATTCTCGTAACCTACGTCACGAGGTATATACACATTACGCCATCGCATTATTTGTTGCCCCTTATTCGAATTGATGGACTATCATAAAATCAGCACCAATGATAACCTCGTCGACAATATTGGCAACAATAAAAACATGGCTTACAATGATGTTGGCTATAGTCACCTTCAGCTCTATTTTTCTGTAGACGGTGGCAGACTTTCCACAGTCCAGACTGTCCGCAGTTTTGTGTTATTGAGTACCTCACACTTTCCCTTCACTATATCAGATCTGATGATAGACTGTGACGCACTGGTGTCTAGAGTGAAGGCATGTTGTCTGCCTTTATTGTACCCGCACACTGTGAGGTTGCAGCTATTTTTCTGCATCAACGATATGGAGATTGTGGGGCCATCTCTTGTGGGAACTAGTTCTTACCCCTCAGTGCTAGCTCGTTTTAGTTTACTTTGTTGATTGCTGCTAGGTGGACCGTTTATTATTTATTACGTGGCGCTTTACAGGAAATGACCGCCCATTCCACAGTTAAAACTTTTTAATTTTGATTTCTGTTCAGTTAGAAAATGCTTAACCACCTCCTCTATTTTGTTGATTTCATCATCTTTCTCTGCCACAACTTTTAAATTACATACCTTGTGCATTTGTAGCTTTGATATTGTGCGAGCTGTCTCCTGAGCTAGTGCGAACGCCACAGTATCTGCAAAGGTTGTCTTTTGTGTTACACATACAGCTAGTTTAACATCAGGGTCTCCTAAACCGTTGACGAAGGCTTCGGTCTTCAGATGATCTACTAGTGGGTGATTTTCCCCTGAATAGGTTAGCTGCATAAAGCTTTCGATATCCATTGCAAATGCTTGTAATGATTCATTAGTCTTTTGCGTTCGCACCTTAATTCCATACGATACAGCTCTCGTTTATGCTCATCGCCAAATTTATGCTGTAGCGCCACCATTAATCGCTGTAGTTGCTTCTGCAGCTGGCTGGTTTCTAGAATTTCCGCTGCAGTACCTCTTAAGGCCAAAATTAATTCCAGTGCCTTCTTTTCATCGTCCCATCAGTTTCTGCTGGCTATTGTATCGAACTGAAATTTGAATAACGCCAAAGGCGTACTACCGTCAAAGCATACAGACTGGTTCCGGCTTTTGGCACAGGAGACTGTTGATTTTCTCCTCCATTATATTAAATTTTTCGTCATCAGTCTTCTCGAAATTTTCCATTCTTGTCTCCACACCATCTACCCTTTTTCTTTTGCTTATATATTTCACGTAATTGCTCATGTATTTCTTCAAATTTGTTTTCAAATTGCTTAGAATTTTCTCGTACCTGAGTAGAAGTTCCTCAAGTTCTGTTTCAATTTTTGCCAGAAAATTCTGGTTTTCGGATCTAGTAGTTTCCTGTAACTGAGCTAACAGCTTTTCATTATCAGCTTTAGAAGATTATTTTATTTGAGCCAAAAGCTTTTCGTTATCAGATCTAGAAGATTCTTTTACCTCAGTCAAAAGCTTTTGATTCTCAGCTCTAGAAGTTTTATATGAAGTGGCCAATACTTGGATTTTCTCCATCATAACTGCCAGCAATGAGTTAATGTCCATATTAGTTGTTGCTGTAGGGGCACTTATCTCAGGATCATTCTCATTGTCAAATTCGTGAGTATCGATGTCTATACCGCGTCTCTGAAATTCCACTAATAGACGTTTTTGTAATTCGGTTTTATTACCGGTTGTGGAAAGCTCTAATTAATTCGATTCTCGTTTGAGCCTGTCCACTTTAATTCTTGGTATTTCATTTTTTTCTCCGTTTTTATTTATTTAATTTTATTTTAACTTTTTTATTTTATTTTATATACGCAATCCCACTTCTGACACCAATGTTACGTTTTAACCTTTTTAAAACGTTTGAGTTCGTTTAAATGCGTTAAAATCAAATAAACACTACTTCATATAGTTGTTTTACAGTTTTTATTTTACTACACAATAACTTTTATACTGTTTGTCTTAATACAACACTTATATTTACGTTTGAACAGTCTCTATCTTACGACAGCCAAACGATAACTATCAGACGTGTAGGTAAAGCAGCCCCTTTATATACCTAATTGCCTACAGTTTGGAAGGTTCAGGAAATATCCACCATCTATTTTCATATCCGTTAATTCAAATGTAACGTAAAGATGGGCGATGTGGCAGTGCTGCCAAATTGACAGGGTGACACAAAATATACCAAAATCCCACAATACAGTGTTGTATTTTTATTTTCGTAATAATATGTTGTTAAGTTTATAAGATTATTTTTTTGTCTTTTATCCTTTCTATTATTAATAGCTAATAACATCTTTTTAGCAAATTGTTTTTTGTTGTTCCAATTTTTTTACAAAAATGACCGTACCCCTTCAGCTTGTATAATACTTGCATTTGATCTGCAAAGATCTTGAACTGTAAGTTTAACTGGCAAAAAGACATTATAAAGTTGAGACAGAAATACAAAATCTATATTTTCAAATAAATGGATGATAATTCTTCCAAACTATTCCTTATTAAATCTTTCAAAAGGATTATTCTTTCTAACGTTGATATTATAGTATTCCAACGTATTTTGGCATTTAAAACAAGCATCAGTTCTTTGTTAGGAGCCTCTATTACTATAAACATTGCATTAAAGTTTGTAAGCAAACGGGAACACTTTGAATGAAGCTCAGGCTTTTAATTATTGCAATATACTCTGTGTGGGCATTTTTAGCTACCTTTTTACAGAAACAGGGGGATAAAATAATTTAAACCCAATTACGATTACGATTAAATAGTGCTATTAATCTCTATTACAATTATAATTGGTTTGCAATCAGCACGGTGACGTACTAAGTTGTCAAAAGAAAAAAAAAATACGTATAATGTATGACGGATTGTATGTGCCCCAACCTTTACTTTGGTCATGGTGAAATGGCAAGCCTTACTGAGCATTTTTGGTATTGCCACCTTTTACAAATCTCTTTTTACACTGAAAAACCAAATAAAAAAATACCCTTTAAAGAAGTTATTAAAATACAAAAAGTAATTATACAAATAACACATAATAATATGTGCCGCTGTGGTATGGTAGGTAAGACACCCGCCTACGAACTAGAAGGTCCTCGCTTCAAAACCACGCCAGACCATCTGAACAAAAAAAAAAAGTTTTTTCAACAGCGGTATCGCCCCATAACATTAGCCAGTAACTGGAAACTTCTCTTAATGCATTTGCCGTTCGGAGCCGGCGTTAAACTGTAGGTCCCTTTCAATGAGTCTACAAATAGAATCGGGTGCAGCTCATTGACTGAGAGAAGTCCTCGCATTCTTTCATGGAATGCTATGGGAATTATATATAATATAATTAGTTATTGTATTTTTAGCATGGCTTACGGAAGGCGCGATTGTGGGGACGTCAAATTTCCGTCTCAACATTTCCGATTTTTCATTTTTAACGGGCAAAAGAATTTGAAAAAGAAACATTAAAAAAACAACAAATTTTAATCAATTAAATAACAATAACAAAAATAAAGAAATCATATTGTAAGTCCCACACAAAGAATACAATACAAAATAAAAGTAACAAATTTTAAAATTTGTGGAAGAGAGGTAGAATTTCTTTCTATGAAATACCCATAAAAAATGTTTAAAATTTACAAAATTTGAGTTGAATATTTTTGAACAAAAAAATAATAAAAATAAATAAATCTTGAAACAAAATAGATTACTGACTGAACCACAGCGACGATTGTCTGATTGCGAGTAGCTTATTAGAACTGTAACATTGCGGGAAACTTACCTGAACAATACCAAATTCGTCCGAATCAACCAATGCTTTTGTTAATTCCAAAATATTGTTTCCAGTATGTTGAATGCTACCACTTGGTAAATATTCTGTGGAATCATACTTAGTATGATATCTTTGACCATTAATAATATAGGCAAAATCTAAGCCTGGTAATCCTCCAAAATTTTTAAAAATTCTATAATCTGTGTCGGATGGTATTAGGCCAGAATCGAAAATTTCTTCTGCAGCTACTTGGGCACTAGGATACTGCGCAGAGTTAGCATACATCTAAAAAGTAAGTTTTAAAATTCAATTATTTTACGAAGAATAATATTAATAAAAAAAAACTTTTTACCAAATATTGTCTTAACTTATAATATTGTATGTATTAGGAAGATCGGACGGTTATTATTTGACCGGTTTTAACCGGTTTTTTGATTTTGTCGAATACGGTTTTTTCAAAATCTTCATTTTAATTTAACACGAATAACCGGTAAATAAATAAGTATAATTAAATTATTTCAAAAGAAATTAAATTATTCAAAGAAACTAAATTATTCAAAGAACTTACTCGTCTGACTGGTTCAAGACATCTTCGCACAACAGCCTACCATCCACAGTCAAATAGCGAATGCACCACATCTCAAAATGCGGCACTAAGTGTCACACATTTTCAAATTGAACCGACAGTCTGCCAATAGTGCTGCCGGGTCTAAGGACTACACTCAAACCACACCTAAATGCTTCCCCCGCGGAAATGGTTACGGTTCCACAATCAGATTACCAGGTGAATTTTTTGAGGCACTAAAAGATGAATACGTTGAAAGTGACGAAGCTACCACATTTTTTATTGAAGATTTGCTCATCGTATAAATTTAATTATTTTTGTATATATGACAACCTTTAACGTCTCACAAAGAACGTGAAAACCAAGGTAGATCGAAAAAGATATGCACTCTTGAGCAAAAATAACCCTTCTCATCTTCTGTAAAAAATATTGACTTTTATATATGGATCAACTAGACTCATTGAAAGCCCGCAAACCCATAAGCGCCGGTTTCGAACGGCAGATATATTAGTTAGTGAAGTTTTTCATATCGTAAATACACATAACCAGTCGCTAATAATGTTGTGAGGTGATATCGCTGTTGAAATTGTCAGATGATGTGGCTTGGGACTAAACCAACAACTTTTTGGTTGGAAAATGGGTTCTTACCTAATATACCACAGTGACACACACATTATTAAATACGTGGTGCATAAATTTACATACAGTGCTGCTTGAAATCTGAGCAAATTTTCTTGTCGAGGCAATAAAGGACTCGTATATCACTAATAGATTTATTCAAAGTAAAACATTTAATTTTTTTTATCTTAGGCACCTTCAAACCTTCAATTCCATTCTCTACCAAGTAATACAACAAAAACGAAATTAGCGCTTTGAGTAACTGTTCGAAACTTAAGCATTTTTCAGTACTTTGTGTAATAAGCTTTGTTTTTTATTGTTAGTATTGATTGTCACTTTAATTTTAAGCTCTCCACCAGCTTCAGCTTATTTTTAAAGCGACGTGGTCCAGCTCTGCGCTTCAAGAATTAGGAAAAATTATTATATAAATAAAAGAACCGGTTATTTGAATTATTATTAACCGAAAGCCGGTTTTTTAAAAACTGCTACTTTTCGAATTATTCGAAAACCACTTTTTGGAAAAAGTCGAATAATCGATCTCCCTATGTATGTATGTATGTATGTATGTATATACAAAATGTATATTGTACGTATATTACCAATACAATTTTTGGAGTAAATATCTGCCATTTAGTATATGCTGGGGCTCATAGCCACTTTTCCTTCTTAGTTGACGTGCTGACATGCTTCCAGTGAATTTTCATGAAATTGGTAATCGGCAAAGTTTAATGTTTTTGGAAAAATTAAATAAAGTTATAAAAAATAAATACATAAATAAACGTAGCCAAATAACTCAAAAACAACAACAATTCTAGAAAAAGCCTATATATAAAAAGCCTATATATAAAAGCCTATATATAAAGCCTATCTATAAAAATGCTTAAGTACGTGATCATCACTGCAAAAGAGGAGGGTGTAACAGATACTTTTACAGGCTGTATTTAATAAGCCATAAATTATTTGAAATTTTTTTTTTTTTTGTACGCAAACAGAATCCGCCAACATAAAAGCGAACTTTTTTGAAAAACTCAAGCATGTAGACAAAATGCTGGATTCTGAGTCTCATCTTACAGCAAGAAACACCAGTAACGGTAAGGATTTGCACCGCCCTTGTTATCAACGTTTATCACTCTTTCGATACAGAATGACGTGAAGACTTGAATATAAACCGAGACAAAATTTAATACCAAATGTCTGCAACCTATTACGAAGATACCTAACTGGGCGAATGTCTATGGTGAGGGAAGGCATAACAATTTAAGCATACATACATACCTATGTATATGTATCATGAACTCCTGTTAATTAAACAAAATTTACTCATTGTGCCATCTATTATATGAGCCGTTAAGTGCACAAACTGATTTACTCAAATATCTGAATTTTATTAGATAGTAATATCGTAAGTATTAATGCTACTAAATGACAATACTTTTTATACTCTTGGGTTGGGGTGAGTTGTTGTATTTTTCTTCTAAGGAGGACGAATGGTCGTCAAACAAGTCGTGAAACGGCTGAAAAAATTAACTGTTGTCATATAACGATACTTAATTATCTTCATTCAATGCGATTTGCTGAAAAATTGAAAACCTGGGTTGCTCACGAGCTTAAAGAAAATTGCCTTCAAATTGCTTCTCAACATCCTTGCAGTAATAAACTGCGCTTTTTGTACCGAATTGGCGCGGGACATAAGAAATGGTGCATATACATAAATATAAAGCAAAGGAACAAGTGGGTGGCTCCAGGAGATACACCAAAGCTTTGAGTCAAGCCTGACCTCCATTAAAAGAAGATTGGTAAGTTGCTAGAGTATGGTGGGAAATGTTCGAGAGCAATGTCACATCAAAGCAAGATTGCTGTCGAATCATATGAGGGCTATTACCTTCAACCCTAAAACTGGATAAAGAGCTGTCCTTACCAGTCTTGACGAATTCTACCGGAACGGCATCGACAACTTGGTCGAGGGGTGAAAGAAGGTCGTAAAGGAAAATATAAATAAAAACGTTAAAATTATTATTCAACAAACTACTACTTTTAAATATTGTATAATGTATAACTGACCATCGATATTACTATAGATTTGTTAAAGTTTTATAAAAAAAAAAAAAAACTAAACTTGTAACCAAAGAGTTGATTTTTCTAAAAAATAAAAAATAAAAATATATACTTAATCGGTAATAATACAGTTGTTAACAAACTGGCGTTTTCTGCGAATTATTTGAATTTTTTGAATTTTTTAAAGGATGGTTTTTAAAACCGAAGATCCACATTAGTTGGTAAATGTGCGCTACAAATAGCCTTCCAACTCTTAAAAAACACCTTTAACATGATAAGGAAATCTGGGTACTCATAAGTTTTGCGGGTTTCCGAAATAGGCTAAATAGCTTTTTTCCTTTCGTTTCAATAATAATCTATCGCCTTTTGTACATATTCTTCCAAAAAAACATTATTCGTAATAAAAAACAAAGAATTTAGTATGACTTTTATATGTTTGTATCGGGTGGGCCATCTATCGGTTTTAATTTAAACCAGCGGTTATTTCGAATCTGACAATATTTATGTCATTCTATTCTGTCACAAAATTCAGTATATAATCTCCACTGAACGATTTACGTTGGGATTTATTGGTAATTTATTTCCAAAACAAAGAAAATAGGTCGGAAATTCCAGAAAATGTCGTACAAAATTTGGTCGTAGAGAAGTGCCCGGTATACGCAAGTTTATTGCTGAAGTTCGTGAAACTGGTTTCATTGTTGATGCGCTAAGACGTAAGCGTGCTCGTACAGTGCGTACACCCGAAAATATCAAACATCAACATCAACATCAACTCGTCATTGTTCTCAAGAATTGAATATTTCATGCACCCGTTTATGTAGAATTTTGCGAAAAGATGTCGGTTCAAGAGTTGAAGCCGCATGACCATCCTCTCGTTTTCGCTTCGCTAGATGGGCCAACGAGAAACTGCACGATGATGTCCATTTTGCCTAAAAAATCTTTTCGGATAAAACTTGGTGGGTACGTTAATAAGCAAAATTGACATATTGGGAGCTCAGAAAACCCAAACATGGTCTTACAGAATCCAATGAACCCTTTACGAGTGACAATTGGAACAATTGAGCATTTGAAAGCCAACATTCGTGATGCGATTGCCGAGGTACGACTCCATACACTCGAAAAAGTTCTCGGAAATTGGACCGATCGAATGGGGTACTGTGAGGCTACTCGCGGCAGTCATATGATTGAAATAATATTTAATTTTTAACCCGATATCCTGCTAATCACATAGGGGTTAATGAATGCTTTATTTCTGTCAATTTGTGTTTTAATATACGAAGGCAAACTCTCCAGTTTTAAATTGGGGTGATGTTTGTAACGTACTAATACGCTGCAATTTCATCTTCCAAATACACCAATCTATCGACAATTTCTGATAAAATGTCGGATTCGAAGTAATAGCAATCATTGCTCAGTAGCCCATTTTGACTTGTTTCGTTGCAAAAATCATAACTTTTAAAATAATAAAGATATTTTATTATATCATATTGCACACTAAATTATGAACAGTTACAACTCAAAATTTATCAAAATTACTCTTTTTCCATAAATCAATTCACAGATCAAATCTTTAACGACCACGGAAACTTCATTTGCATCACTATCTCGTCTACATGAGAAAATATTTTTGTCTGTTTTTATGTTGCATGTGACGCTTGTATATACATTATCAACTAAAGCTGGTTTTACACTATCCCACTGAGTAACATACATGTCAAAAACTCAAATAAAATGAAAAAGTATAATGAAAAAGTATAAAGTATATATGTAAGTATAATTTCAAAAAATACGGATAGAAATTTGACAGTCGTATGGCTCTCATCATTTATAGAAATTTTTCTAAACAATAAGATTTTTCATTTGATCAGAGTTGCATTTGTACAGAAGAACAGAGAAGAAATGGGAAACTGAAATTAATTTCACATAATTTTACTGTCTCTTTCCTTTGACATATAATTGTAAATTAATAAAAATAAACTTGTAATTTCAAGTATTTTTTTTTAATTATAAATAAATTACGCATAATTGTTGTAAAACTTAATTAAAAACGGTTCACAATATTAACAATTTATGAAACAAAAGCACGATGTATCAACTTTTTCATCCTTTTTTCTCTTGAGACCAGCACTCAGGGGATAACCCCTACAACATATGCAGTACATTATGTTGGTACTAGGAAAATAGGTTGTGGGAAGGAGGATAGAGTAATGTCTGTGAACGTTCGATTTAAATTTGATCATGTCGTAAGTGGCAGGGAAGACATTCCCAGGAAGATTGTTCCACAAACGAATTCTCCCTATAATGCATTGTGCGATTTACTGGACAATCAACTACAAACGGATGTGGCCTACGAAAAATACGAGTACTACGTAAAAACATATGATTACTAGGATTAGTTTCCTAATTTCGTCAGAACACATTCCCGTATAATACCGATAGAACAATGAAACACACGCCACATTGCGACGATGATCTCTCCTGTACGCGGTCGAGAAGCTCCAAAATAGACTTTGGGCCATACATGAGAGTTGTATTCCATTTTGGGTCGGATAGAGGTCTTGTAAATATTAAGGAGACCAGATGGAGTGAAATTATTATTGCTCCGTCTTAAAAAACCTCGGCACTTGAATGCTTCTTTCAATACTCGAAATATGTGAAAGCCAATGAAAGTCACAGTGAATTCTCATGCCCTCATATCAAGAGCGTCTGATTCCTCAATATTCACATTACCCATATATACAGATGACAACACATCACCACGTCTGTGCTCGATAGCACCAAAGGATATGAGCCAAACTCTTCCAAACGCCTTAGAAATATCCAGGGCCACAACCTCACCTGTTCCAGTGCTGGAATGCCATTCGGCCCAGAAGACTTATTTTCGTCAAGATCTGCAAGAACCCTTTTAACTGCATGGGCTCGAAAGAATATCCTAGGCATTAGTCACTGATATTCTTTCAAGTTCGGGCAGTGGTTGTCGTTCTCCGCAAAGTTTGAATTTCTTGAAAAAATTTTAGCCAGAAGGTTTGCCTTTCCAACTGGGTTAGTGAATGCTTGGTCGTTCTTTTCTGTAACCGAACTAGCTGTTTCTAAGCCTTTTGATGAATAACCAAAAGCTCTTAATTTCCCGCGAAAAAGTAACAACTTTAACACATAGGCGCTGCTCGTCCAGAGCCTTTTTGCGCCTAAGTGGTGGGGTACACGAAATTCTCGCTTGTTTGCGTAGCGAATCAAAATGATCGCATTTCTTATTACTCCAATTTCTGAATGCTTCCGCTCTGGATCTGACTGCAGGCTTGCACATCTGATGGGATGAAATCCATCCCTAGCTTTATTATATTAACAACCATTTCGGCCATGGCATTCACGTTAGAATCAAGAAAACAAAGTTTCCAATTGAAATGCCCGTATAAATCGTTCAGCCCAACGAGCTTTTCCGTAATAGAAAACCAAGCGCTTCGTAGCTGTATGTGAAGCGTTGCGGATAGTGGAGAACGGGAAAGAGACAGAAATGGTACAATGGTCAAATTTCCGAGAGGTTTTAAGGACCTCAACTACATACTTTTCAGGGTGTGTAGTGAGGAAAAGATCGAGGGTGTTATTTTGGTGCCCATCGACACACGATATGTGAGTAGGTTCATTCAAATAGCTCCACGTTTTGGCCTTTTGGAGTTGTGCGGGCTGAATGGCGTAGCCAAGACAAATTATGAACATTGAAATCACCAGCAACAACAATTTCGCTGTTCGGGTAATTCGCAAGGATACTCGATATGGAATCGGAAAGAGAGTAAAAGCCAGATATGGAAACCTCTCTTCCCACGTTTGGGTTTCAATGCAAGAACCTGCAACGCGAAATATGTGCCCTGATTCTGAACTTAACCCAAAGACAGTTAAATTCTGAATCATACATGCCAAGTGGTTGCTGGCACTGGTACACAATTTCATCGCGAAAGTACATTGCAAGGCCCCTATGAAAATTAAAAAGGGATAGAAGGTGATACACAGGGTTATGAAAATCCTGTGAATCAGCATTTCACGAAACCTGGATCTCGCATAAGGCGAAAAAATCCGGTCTATAGAGACAAATGTGCGCATACACGGAGAAGAAGTTTGCCCATAGTCAGCGCACATTGCAGAAATCAGTCAAAAAACGTCCTGTCATTAAGTAAATTGAACAAAAACTATAAGAAAATACAATAAATAAGAAACCATAAGCAAATAGAAATGGAACAACTGTTTTTCAGATGCGGACGACAAAGAAGTGGGTTGCTATTGATTGATTATTCAGTAGCCAGTGTTATACCCTCACTACTGAATAATCTAACAACAACCCTCCAAGCGGTTTGCACGTAAAGGCTTAGTAGGGAATAAAGGAGAAGAGGGAAAAACAAAAACACTAATGGTAGGATATAACAGTTTTCTTTTCAAATTTTCCACTTCGGACAGTCCATCACATATCGGCTTTGTTTTCCAATATTGCCGTTTTGAGATTATTATTTATTTAGGTGTCAGGTGTGTGCTTAATTTTTCACAATAGTGTTTGTCCCGTTTGCTTCACTTTATTAACTTTCTTGTTATTTGTTTTAATATTGATATTGTGATATTCTCGTTCTGTTTGTTTTAATAAAACTACTGAATATTTTCTCAAATTCCTTTTTTATTTGAAAGTACAATCCTTCCGGTTAATAATGGAAAATAATTTCATTCAAATGGCTGCCTCGGCTGGCCATGCACTAGCCTACACGATCAGTCCATCGATTGTGTGCAGCTGTATTTCACCAATGGCTTCACGAATATTGTCCTTTAAAGCGTCAATTGTTTCTGGCTTGTTGGCGTAACAATTATCGTTGACTGCACCACACAAATAATAGTCGAACGGTGTCAAATCGCAGCTCCGATGTGGCCAAACGACATCAGCTCTGCGGCTGATAATGCGATCTTGAAAAACAGGGCGCAAAACATCGAGTGTAGTTTCGGCTGTGTGGCAAGTAGCGCCGTCCTGTTGAAACCAAATGTTGCTAATATCCTCCTCTTCAACATTTGTGAACAAAAATTCGTTCAACATGGCCCGATAACGATCGCCATTGACTGTAACGGCCACTCCTTGTACATTTTCGAAGAAAAATGGCCCAATTATGCCTCTGCACCAAAATCTACATGAGCTAAGTGTTACCATTCACGAAATAATCACTAGTTGAAGAAAAAACGTTAGATGGCGGACCCTTTATTAATATTGTTTATTTCTGTTTTGTTGTTTGTCCCAATATAGATATTTTGTTATTTGTTTTTTAATATATTTTTTCGGCACAAGTGCTGGTCACTTTATTGTTGTATTAGTTACTATATTATTGACGTTCATAAATTTTCTTTTACGAATTGTTTTGTCAAGTGTTGTAGTAATTATTGTTTTGTTTTTATTTTTTTGTATGTTATTGCTAAAATTCTCTTAAATTATGTTTGTTGTCAATAAATTTAAAATCTTAATATTTCGTCGTGTTATAATTATATTTTTTAATGTTATGATCTTTGTTAATTTTTTTGGGTTCACTTGTATTTTTAAATTTTTTGTTGTTAGTTGAATTATTTGCAACTATCAACATTTGCTGCTATCAAGAGAAAATTATTAAAAAATTGTTTATTATGAAAGTGGCAAGTGGCTTTTTATTGAATTGAATTTAAAACTTTAATTTAACTACTACATTTTTTTTTCTTTTTTTTATCGACATTTTGCGTTTAAATTTCAAACACAGTCGTGTTGAATTATTGAAAGTAAACAGACCTACGCTGTGCACTTTTTTTGTGAGCTTTTTCATTTATTATTTATAAAAACAAATAATATTCATATAAAAAAAATAATAAAATAAAAAAAAACATATATACGAGTATACTTATATATATAAAAAAAAAATAATCATAATATTAACGGTCAAACTGAACAACTAAATACACTTGCTTGCAAAGCAATGATTTCTAATAGTGACAACGATTCTACCTCTAGTGAAGATAATTTACTGAACTGGCAATGCGTTACAACAAAACGCAAGAAATTAAGTATAAAGACAAGTTCAAAAAAAAAAAAGAGTCCTGATGATAAACCTAGCTGCTCTAACAATAACAAATTTGCTGAACTTGCCGATACTATTGAAGATGACGATGAAGTTGATGATAATAATGTTGAAGAAGAAACTGCCGCAAAGCCACCACCAATATTTGTAAATAATATTGTTAATATTAATAAAATGATTAAATGCGTAAGTAGTGTAATTGCCAATACTGAATTTAATTATAAAGCTTTACACGACGTTCAAGTTAAGCTCAATGTAAAATCTGTAGATCCTTACCGAAAGTTAGTGAAATATTTTGATACGAACAATATTACTTATCAACATATCAGCTTAAAAAGGAGCGATCTTATAGATTTGTTATAAAAGGCCTTCACTATTCTACTAAGATAGAGGATATAAAAGCTGATCTTTTATATATGGTCAGAAATATTACTAATGTTAAAAGTCGGTTTGATAAACGACCTTTGCCAATGTTCTATGTTGATGTTGATCCAAGACCAAACTATAAAACAGTTTACGATATACGCGAAATAAATCATTGCATGGTACAATTTGAAGCAGCGAAAAGTACTAACGACGTAGTGCAATGCCACCGCTGTCAAGAATTTGGACATACGAAAACATACTGCAGAAAACCATTCGTGTGCGTAAAATGTGGTCTTGGTCACCCTTCGCCCAATTGTCCTAATGACCCTGAAACTGCCCCTAAATGTACCCATTGCTTAAAACAACAAACTGCCAGTTATAGAGGATGTATTGTTTAACAGAATGTTTTGAAGAAAAGACGATCAGATAGTGGAGATATTAATCAAAAACAATTTTTCATTAATGAATATGATTTTCCTAATATGAATCGTAACTCCTAAAAAATTCTAATTCAGGGTTCAAAACCACACAGTTAGGTGTATCCTACGCCAATATTGCTAGTCAAAATGTAAATAGCGATATTATGAAAAATATTAAAAACTTATTAAATAAACAAATAGAGCTAACAAATACTCTTTTAAATATGATGTCTCTTTTAATCAACAAATTATGCAAATAAATTTAAGAATTGTTATTTGGAACGCGAATCGAATAACTAGCAAACCAAATGAAATTGAATACTTAATAAAAGATAAATTTATTGATATTCTTCTAATTTCTGAAACTCACTTAACAGCTAAGTCTTATGTAAAAATAAAAGGTTATGATTTCCTTTACGCAAATCATCCTGATGGAAAGGCTCATGCCGGAGCAGGACTATTTATTAAGTCCACCCTGCAATATGAACTTGCGAAAGATTTTCAAGAAAATTATCTACAATCTGTTGGAGTTAAAGTTATTTGTAATAATATACCAATTAACATTTGTTCCATATATTCGCCTCCAAAATATTCCATAAGATTTGAAGAATATGAAAACTTCTACAAAACTCTAGGTCCTCGTTTCATTGTTGGTGGTGATTACAATGCAAAGCACCCCTGGTGGGGTTCTAGGCTCACAAATCCTAAAGAAACAAAGAAACTCTAATTTGAAACACTATATTGTAAATAATGTAAACCTTAATACCAGAATTAAAACTTCAGATGATTTAGATGATGCTGTTGAATCTTTTACTACGTTAATTCATAAAGCTGCATTTTTGTCCACCCCAACTAAAATTGATTCTAAGAATATAGGTCGACAAGTTCAAGCATCTGCAGCGGTTAGAAATATGATTAGAGAATCAAGGCGTCTAAGAAGAGTCTGGCACCGCACAAGAAACCCCCGAGATAAAACAGCCTGGAACCTAGCAATAAAGTTATGCTCAGAGATGTTCGCAAATGAAAAAAATGATTCTATTAACTCGTATCTTAAATCCTCGAAACCTCAAAATAAAAACAAAGAATTTGAATTATATAAAGCAACGAAATTTCTTAAAAGGCCTTCAGAAAGAAATGTTCCCATTAAAAATTCCGATGGCTCATGGTGTAAAACAGATAAAGAAAAATCTACTGCTTTTGCCACTCATTTGGAAGATATTTTTAAACCTCATTCAACCAATACTAATGATAGTGATATTCGAAATTTCTTAGATATTGCATGTCAAATACATTTACCAATAAAACATATTACACCACTTGAAACAAAAAGGGAAATAAATATGCTAAATAACAAAAAATCCGCTGGTTATGATAAAATAGATACACTTACTATCAAATATCTACCATTTAAGGCAATTATACATTTAACGCTAATTTTCAATAGTATTTTGAGACTTCAACATTTTCCGTCACAGTGGAAGTGTGCGGAAATTAGTATGGTGTTAAAAGCAAATAAACCAGAGAATTTAGTATCTTTCTACAGACCCATTAGTCTTCTATCCATCCTGTCAAAGATATTTGACAATATTACTACGGCCACATATGCAGATGACACAGCATTTTTGTCTTCTAATTACCTAGCTTCTCAAGCTTCTAGAATTCTGTAACAACAACTCGATAGTCTTCATATATGGCTAACAAAATGGAATATTGTAGTTAACATTGAAAAATCTAAACACATTACTTTTACAACGAGAAGAGTACATTGTCCACCTGTATATCTAAACAGCGTAAAAATTCCTAGTAGTGACACTGTAAAATATCTAGGTCTCCATTTGGATCGAAGACTTACATGGAGCGCATATATAATAGCTAAAAGAAAACAGCTCGATATGAGATTTAAAAAAATGTATTGGTTATTGGTCGTAAATCTCAACTTTCGTTAGAAAATAAGGTTATACTGCTGAGAACTATACTAAAGCCTATATGGACTTATGGCATAGAATTGTGGGGAACTACCAGCAATTCTAATATAGAAATTTTACAAAGATTTCAGTCTAAGGCTCTACGGTCAATAACAAACGCTCCTTTTTACATAACCAATAAATCCTTACATAATGGCCTTAACATACCATTGGTGAAATCTGAAATAAGAAAATATAGCTCCAATTATTTAGTTAGGCTCAGTAACCATATAAATGTATTGGCAATTACATTACTAGATGAGACTGATGAAATTAGAAGACTTAAAAGAAAACACATATTAGATCTTCCTTTTATACAATAGGTTATTTATAATTATTTTAATAAGTTAATTATTATTTAATGATACCCCTTTAATAATTTTCATTATATCTAAAATATTATCATTATATATAATTGAACATATATAATTTATATTATTGTTCCCAATGGGGTTCAATAAGACATATTAGTTTTAAAATTTATCAAATTTGCTTATTATTGGAAAAAAGATCGCAAATAAATTTACATCTAAAAAAAAAATTCAAACACCATTAAAATTATCATATATTTGTTGTATTCTAAACAGCTGTTTACATACTACAAATATTTTTCATTTTATTTGACGTGTGATAGTGTAAAAGCAAAATGTAATGAGCATTTCATTCCATTTAATTCTTTTGACAGACCGACGAAAACCTTAAGACTTGTAGAATAGCCTGGAAGCACCTAAAAGAGTACTGTTCGTGATTATGACAGTGAGGTTATGAGTAATTAAGTAATTTCTTTCACATAAATAGTATATTTTGAGTTGTAATGCTATTTATGTAAAAAGTGTTAAGTTAATCAAAATATATTTCTAGTTAAATAGGCATAATTTGATATAATACCCACTACTCAAAGGAATAAATCCAACTAAATTTTCAACTAAACAGTAACAACTAAAAATTACTTTAGTGTGCGATATGTATGTGTATAGACGTTCAGCACTTTTCCTTAAAAGACAGAGTAAGTTCCCTAGAAAACGATTCAATCATTACGTGGTTAAAGTTACTGTGCTGCAAATCAGTAGGGTATTTGGCGCTTAGGCCATGTATTTATTATCTTAAAATTTTTATTCTGTATTACCTGCAGTTTCGTATTATTCTAGAAGCTTTGAAGAACAATAATTTGCACGCATATGTCATGATAGGTCTATTGAGTAAAGGATAAAGGGCACGACTGCATCTTACTGTCTTCTCACAAATATATTCTAAATGTTGTTCAAATGATAATTTTTTATCTAAAATAACTCATAGATATTTAACATTATCCTTTAGTAGAATCACATCTCTCATAGAGTAAACATGTCTTTATTTTACCCTTGTCAAAACATTTGTGGGTTAGCTTTAAACTATCCTCCATTTTTTTTTAATTATCGCATTCGACACCTTACCACAGCAGATAAAAGCACTATCATCCGCATAAAAAGCCATTGCGTGATTCCTGGTAATGGTAATATCTGATACGTAAATCAAGTGAAGAGATGGCGATAATATCAATCTTTCGGCAGACCCGCAGATACTTGCCGATCACTAGAAAGTATGTCATCGATAACTGTAACAAAACAGCGTTGGTACAAAAAAATTATTTATAATTTAAAAGCATTAAGTTTAAGCTAAATGAAGTTAAAGGCTTTTTCGATATTTATAAAACTAACGCTAGTACTTTTACGATTCCATTTGTTACACCAAGATAATTATCGACTCTTTTCAATAGATGCACAATAGAGTGTGCCTTTCGAAATCCTGCTAAATAATATTCTTCTGATTAGAAAAATTCATAATTATTCTGCTGATTGTCTTTTTAAACACCTTCTCCAATAGACTAAGAATGCTGATGGACCTATAGCTAGAGGATATTTAAGGGTCGTTCCCCGCCTTAGAAACTAGGATTACTTTAGCCTTCGTAAAAATCGTAGGAAAATAACACATTAATAAACAAAAGTTGAAAAGTTTACTCAATGTCTCAAACAATTAATCGGGCATATTCTTGGGAATAATGGTATTATTTATTTATTTATTTTTGTGTAGCTCTATACATAAGATCTCATGTCTTATATTGCAGTGTGGAATTGAATTACAAAAAATGTATATATAAGTATATATCAAATTTCAATATAATAATAATAATATAATATAGATAAAAAATCAATTAAAATTTACGTATGCATATTAACTATGTTTTTGCCAGGAGAATTTTAGTCCTAATTGGTGTGCAATACTGATATGCCCACATAGTTCTTAGCATATTAATGCTATCTAAACCCGTGGCCTTATTATTTTTCATCAACATCACTAAGGATTTAACTTCAGTTAAATCGGTGAGTTATATATTGCGTTTGTCGAAAATTCTGTCATTCAGATCAAGAAAATATTCTGAGATAGCTGAGTCTATGGGCGAAGAATTATTTAAATTTATAGTGTGTGGAGCAGCGAATACGTCAGCCATGACATTTGCCTTCTCAGTACCTGTTTTCAAGACCTCACTATTTACGTGAAGATCAGTAAAAGATTTCCTGTTACCCTTCAAGTCCCTCACCAGTTTCTAAAACTTTTTACAGCCTGCAGCAAATTTTTAATAAATTTTGACCAATAATCACTCCTGTTTCTATCAGTGTGGAAGTCAATTAGTTTATCCAGTTGCACCAATATACTTTTCAATTGATTTCTAGCATTATATCCATACATCTCTTAAATTTTCGTCTATATTTATTCCTCTGACGTATTAACATTTTTCTGGTATAATTCTTTTATACTATATGTTTTTTATTTGTTTCGCTAATACACATTTTTATAAAATTTAATATAATTTATATTAAGTAATTAAATAATCACTGTAAACCTTAAAAATGAATTTGTGTTTGTATGTATGTATGTCTGGGGTTTATAGATAGCTAAATCACTGAACCGATTTTATTGAAATTTTACTGTATCTCTCTGTATCATATGTTTGCATGTCTAGAGGCTATATCAATTTAAAAAATTCCAACTGGTTGACGGCACGCACATACAAAGTAAATATTCATTTGTGTATGTCTTCAAAATGGTAACGGTAAGAGTCTCTTAATTTGGCCCGAACAGCTCAGTGATCAATACAAATCATCAGTCAAAAAGTGGGCGGAATTGGTTAAGTGGACATACAAAATAAATATTGATTTTTGTATATCCAGAGAACGGTTGTAGTGGAAGTTTAAAAATTTGCCTTAAATGACTTCGTAGTTAATACAAATCATCAGTTAAAAAATGGGCAAAATTAGACAAGTGCGCATGGTACCTCCCATACAAACTAAATATTGATTTTTGTATATCTTGAGAACGCTGAAAGTGGGAGTTTCTCAATTTAGTCTAGTGTCTTTGTAGTCAATAAGAATTACAATTATATTAGTGGGCGTGGCATCGCCCATACATAGTAAACATTAATCTATATATATATATATATAAATAAGTAGTTCTGTGTTCGTCCCAATATATGCGTTGGAAAGGTGTACCTTCACTGGTGGTTTCTGTTCAACTGGGCAGTGCCACGCCCATTTAACATTTTATTTATATGTCTATATCTTTAAAACGGTAATATTAACAGTTTCTAAATTTGGCCCAAATAAAAATCATCAGTCAAAAAGTGGGCGGAATTGGATAAGTGGGAGTGGCACCTCACATATAAAGTAAATACAGATTTTTGTATATCTTTGGAACGGTAATAACGAAAGGTTCAGAATTTGGTCTAAATGACTTCATAGTCAATCAATATTATTAGTCGAAATACGGATGAATTTGAATAAGTGGATGTGACACGTCCCATACAAAGTAAAGTATTGATTTTTTATATTTAGAGAACGGTTAGATAACAGTTTCTGAATTTGGGTATATGACTTGGTAGCCAATATAAAAATTAAATTTAACGCGGGAAGGGTTACTCTAGTTTTTGTATATTTTGAGAACGGTAATAGAAGATATATATAAATATTGAAGTCCAGACTTTTTCAATTTCTAACAATATTCAAATTTAAAAAAAACTTGCAATGCAAAATAACCTATAAACAATAGAATTGTTGAAAGATAACTGATCAACAGGAGTAACAGGAGTGTATATATATATATGTATATATGTATGTATATATATATATATATATATATGTATGTATATATATATATATGTATAAAGGGTCCGCCAAATAATTGTTTTTTTTTTTTTGAAAATGCTATAAAACAAACTACTGAATATTTTTTCAAATTTCTATTTTATTTGAAAGTACAATCCTTCCGGTTAATAATGGAAAATAATTTTATTCAAATGGCTGCCTAGGCTGCCCATGCCTACACGATTGGTCCAATTTTTAAGCACATTATCGATTTTTAAGCACTTGAAAGAAAATAAAACACTAATGAATTAGAATTCCATATAATAAGAAGATTTATTGATTATTACCTTCTTGAGCAAGCTATGATTCAAAACTTAACTTGTTGTGTCAAAAAATAGGAACCGAGACAATATTTGAACGTTTTAGAACAAGTTGACAGTTGCATTCAGCACGTACGTCTTACGTCTTTTCATAATTCTCAGCTTTCATATGCAAGAAAATTATACAGAGAAGATGAATTTAAAATACATTAGATTTTAATGTCAAATTCAAATTTGGCATTCACATTGCCGCCCACCTTGCGAGTTATGCAATTAAGAAAAATGCAACAGTTGTCAACGAGCCTTTGTCCAGATATTGTTTCTGAAAGAAAGTAAATCTATTACTCAAACTCATATAGTAACATATATTCTATTAATATATTTGATGTATAATTCAAGAAAAAGGTTAAATAAATTCAATTTGGAAATATATAAAATATGTGTATGATCCCAACAGAATATCTTCGTAATCTGTGAAGTAGGAAAATGTACTCATATGGGAATTCTAGTAGCATCATATTTTGACCACTCCGTATTGCTGCTCGTAAGCCATTAAGGACGAAACGACCATAATTCATTACCCAATAGATCCGATTCGATACCCTGTTTGCAACAAAGGTCAACCAAGAACAAGGAGGTTTAGCATCCCTCCAAATAATCTGCATTAAGATTTTCGCCTGGACGATACATGAGGCCAACCAGCCACCAGGATTGAACAGCTTTGCTATCTGTGATAGCACTTCTCGTTTCGTATAATTAGGCGATTCGCTAAATTGGACGGCTACAAAGTAGAATTCATCCGAACATGCATTCCATCGGATGCCTAAAGAAGAAGATGGTCTAGGGTTATGTCTAACAGTATGTCCTTAGAATTGGATGTCCACTTCCGTAATGAAAAACCTACAGATTTAAGTGCTTGAATCAGCTGTTGTTTTGCCTCTACGGCATTCTCCTTATTATGGGCTCCGGTCCGTCATTCACGTACATGAAATTACTTAGAATCGTGCTAGCGATGTGGTAAAGATATTCAACATCATCTGCTAATTGTAACAAAGTTCGAATCGCCAGATATGGCGCACAATTGACCCCAAAAGTAACTGTCTGTAGCTCGTAGTCATACAATGGAGAATTTTCATTGTCTCGAAATAGAATTCGTTGATACGGGGTATGTTTCCGACCAACCAAAATTTGTCTATACACCTTTTGTATACCGGCATTGAATAGAAATTCGAAGAATCTCCACTAGAGGATCAATAGGGTGAGGTCATTCTGCAGTGTTGGTTCTACATACAGTAAAGAATTTAAACTATGTCCATTCGACGATAGAGCAGAGGCATTAAAAACTACGCGAACTTTGTCGGGCTTCACGACGGCATGATGAGCGCCCTGATGTCCTGAAAGACTAACACGCTGTATGTGGCCAAGGTCTTCATACTCCCGGACTACTCTATCATATTCCGTTTTAAATTCTGGAGTTCGAATCTTTCTAGCTTCATTCCTGAAAAACTGTGCTATTGCACTTGACCTTGAACGACATATATTCAGTGCCTCTGAAAATTTTTTCCTTGAATGGAAGGGAAACAATATATCTACCTTCTAGGTTTCTGGTAGTAGTACGAACATATAATTCCTCACAAAAATGATCGCCTTGCGACAAAACTTTTTTCAGCGGAAGATTCTCCAAATGTTAGCACCGAATAGTAAATTTATTTTCGAACTAACATAAAATTTCGGATCAGCGAGGAAGGAGGAAAGGTTTGAAAAAATCGAAATTAGAATTGTCTGCGAAGAGAGGTTGTTGGTTAGATTTGGAAATACTAACGCATTGATTGGAATCTCAATGGAACTATCAAGCTGCGTACCTAGAACAATGGAACATTTACGCTGAACCTTTACTGAAACTGTATTATTCAAGCCTGAAATATGTACACTGGAATGATGCCATGGTAGCTTAAGAAAATTAAATAACCGTTCTGAAATAAAAGTTCCTTCATACCCTGAATCGACTAAAGCATGAACTTGGAATCTTTCGTCCTTGTGACAAATATCCACCATGGCAGTGTCGAGTAAATCACTTCTAGAATTAGAAGCAAAACACAATTGAAATGTATTGGGAATTGAACTATTAGCGGACTGTAAAATATTTTCACACTTTTTTGTAAAAGGTACAACATTTGGATTTAGGGTTGAATTTAGGTTAGAACTCATATGATCCCGGCTATCGGTCTCCTTATGTAGGAGTGTTTTGTGCCTTTTTTGACACATGAAACAACTATTCTTGCTTGTGCAATTCTGTACGCTATGAGTCTTAGAAAAAGAATTCAAACACAAGACATCTCTTTTCAGCTCATCTAGTCGACGCTGGTGATCCATTTTCAAAAACTTTGGATATTTGCGGATTGGATAGTACTCCTTATAACACAACTAACAAGACAGCTGGATACGTTGATTTGAAAGGTTTTAAGCGCTTTCTTTGTATATAAGTTGGAACTAAAGCTAGAGATATTTTTTGATCAGACCACTTCGGAATTGTAGTCTTATCCGTGAGCTGCTACTCCCACAGAATCAAAGTATTCCCGGGAAGTTTTCCAGTACATATGAAGACTAAAATGGGATCCCAACTCGTTACGTCGATAGCATAAAGCCGTAGAATTGATATACAAGAATTTACATCACGTTGCAACTGTTTTAAAGCGTCGCCAGACTCAGGCGAAATATTTTGATGGCCAAATCGAATTTTCAATTGGCCATTTACCAGAATCCGACGGATTTCATATCTGGAGCACAAATTTTCCCACGCTATATCAAATCCTTCATTGGTCAGAGGGCACTTACGGACAATTTTCCTTGCCTCCCCGGTTGTTTTTCTGGTTAAGTAAAAGAGCTTTTCGATGCTGCTTGCCCTGGAATTCGAAACAACGGCGGTAAAAATGTCCCGAAATGTGAGCCCAGAGCCATAGTCACCCCGGAATGGCTCTATATCAACCGGTGGCAGGTTAAGTCTACTGGAGTCCGTCTGTGGAAGATGACAAAGACCTATGTCCTTAGAACAACTTTGAGAATGATCACCATCTGACTGGCGTTTCAGAGTAGTAGAATTGGAATTCGTAGAAGTTCGAAGAACGTCAGCCATATCGCCCAATTCGGCCAAAAAACAGCAGTAAGTTTTATATGTGCTCTTATATTTCGTCTTGACTGACTCTAGTTCAATTGGATCCTCAGTCTCGTCTGCCTCCTTCTCGGCTTCTCTTAAAAATTTCTCGTAGGCCTACTTAATACGTATCCAATTCGATTTCAGTTCACTTCGATGAACCTAAAGTGCATGGACGGATGTAATGGAAAACTAATTGTCATTAAGATCAGCCTCGAATTCTACTACACTATCAGCCAAAAAAATAAATTGATCCAAAGACATATTGAAATCAGTAAAAATTAAGTAAGTTTTATATGTGCTCTTATATTTCGTCTTAACTGACTCTAGTTCAATTGGATCCTCAGTCTCGTCTGCCTTCTTCTCGGCTTCTCTTAAAAATTTGTCGTAGGCCTACTTAATACGTATCCAATTCGATTTCAGTTCACTTCGATGAACCTAAAGTGCATGGACGGATGTAAAGGAAAACTGATTGTCATTAAGATCAGCCTCGAATTCTACTACACTATCAGCCAAAAAAATAAATTGATCCAAAGACATATTGAAATCAGTAAAAATTATAAATAATGTAGCAGAAATGCGTATGTATATGAATTCACCAAACAACTGAAAAATTGAAATACCAAAAATATTCCCGATAATAGGACAAATGTTACCAACGCTCTGGAAAAATTGGTATATATTATCGCAAAATTAGAATATATATATCAACAGTAATTAAAGGCAAAGAAATATCTAAAAATTTATTCACAAGAATCAATTCAATTAAATTCCTAACAAATAAAAGAGATCGCATTTATTCAAAGCACTGACATATAGATCAGCTGTGATATATGACTTATAAATATATAAAATAACTACACGTTCATTGACCCTGAATCAAATAGAATTAAAATTAATCTTCCAATGAAGAAGCACTATAGTAGACCTGTTCGTTGTCCGTCTATCAGCTTTAAACTATTCTATTGAGCCCAATAAGCCTTTATTAGAAAGCTATCTGATGATATCTCTTTACTAGTAGGCCGTTTGTCATTCTCGTTAGCCGCTATTATCCTCGCCAGTACGGGGTTTTTTTTTGAGCCATTGAACAGTCCTTGTTAACCTCCAGACTTAATTATCTGATATTGATAGTGGTCTCTTTGGCCTTATCACCTGTTTTATCGGCGGCTATCTTTCGTTTTAACTCTTACCACTCCTGTAACCCGCTACACTGTTACGTGGAAATCTTCTCCTGTCACAATCTCTATGATACCCACTTCCATTAAGGTTAACCTTATTAACGTTACAGCGTTTATTTATTCGTATCCTGTTGTGTGGCTCTCCTCCATCGGTAAGGCGTTTGTCACCAAATTCTGTGGGCTTTCTATAGCTAGTGTTTTCCATTCGTCATATTCCCATAGTGACGCAAATCTTGCACTTTTGAGCGGTGCCCTACAATGCCTTTGCAAATGACCGCTCTTGCCACAGTTTTGGCATCTCCGTTTTGTCTTTTGCTCTTTTTCGGCCAAAAGACGCTCTACCACCTCTTTGATAGCTGCAATGAACTCTTCTTTGGTTTTCATGCTATACACTTTATATACCTGTGGCTTGGATATCTCTCGAGCGGTTTCATTTGCCAGTGCAAATACCACGGTCTCCGCAAAGGTTGCCTTATGAGCAGCACACACTGCATACTTAATATCCGGGTCCCTTATACCATAAATGAATGCTTCGATCTTGATTTTCTCTACTAGTGGGTGATTTTCCCCTGGAAAGGTTAGCTGCACCAACCTCTAGACTTCCATTGCAAAGGCTGGAAGCGGTTTATTAGCCCTCTGTGCTCGGCACCTTAACTCCATGCGGTACAAATCGCGTTTGTGTAGCGCCAGCATTAAGTCATTGTAGTTGTTTCTGCAGCTGGCTGGCTGCAGTAACTTTTAACATCAAATTTAATTCTAGAGCCTTCTCTTGATCGTCCTATCTATTTCTGTTGACAACTGTTTCGAATTAGAATTTAAATACGGATAGGGGTAATCTACCATCAAAGCAATGGTGTTTTTATTCTGCTAGAAACTTCTGGTATAAAACGCACTGGTTCCGGTTGCGGGCACTGTAGACTGTTGATTTTTTCTTCCATTACATTAAATTTTTCGTCAACAGTTTTCTCAAAATATTCCATTCCCCACACTATCTACCTTTTTGCTTACCGTCGCATATATTTCAGGTAATTGCTCATTTGTTTCTTCAGATTTGTGTTCAAGTTGTTTAGTAATTTCTAGTACTTCAGTAGAAGTTTCCTGTACATGTGCCAACAGTTTCTCATTATCAGCTTTAGAACTTTCTTGTGCACTCGCCAGATCAATAATTTTTCGCATAAGCTTTTCATTATCAGCTTTAGACTTTCTTGTACCTCAGCCAAAAACATTTTGCTCTATACCTGCATTTTTCCATCACAGCAGTGCACTAATATCCGTATTACTTTTAGTTGAAAGGGCACTCATCTCAAGCTCTTCCACATCATCAAATACGCGAGTATCAAGGTTAATGCCCCGCCATTGAAAATCCTTATACAACCGCTTTGGCAATTCGGTCTTGATCCCAGTTGACAGCAACTCCAATTTCGCCAACTCAGGCCTAAGGCGATCCACATTAAGTTCTCTGAACTTCATTCTATTATTTTATTTTAAAGGAGTGCAATCCCACTTCTCACACCAATTGTTACATTTTTACCTTTTTAAAAACGTGTATTTATGAGTTCGTAGATTGTAGTTAAAATAAAATAAATCTTGTGTTTAGTTTTAATTAAAAATAATTTATTTAACACAGTTTTGTGCACCACTGCTTGTAACCTTTTTACAAGCAATAACAATTTTCTATTCTTAATTACTCCGTCCGTTTACAACTTTGTAAACAACAACAATCACTCGACAGTTTTTTTTACCTAAAGATCTTCCACCCCGATCGATGTTATAACTTAGGTTCGGTCACAACCCTTTCAACCAGAGGTTATCAACACTTAACTCTCTTTCTAAGTTAGCTCCAACTAAACTAAATTTTTACTTCACTACTAGCTTCACGAGTTTACTCCTTATAAACTCTCTTCACACAGAGTTCTAACCAACAAAACTCTCTTCAAACCAATAACACGTTCGCTGAGTTTACACCAAATAAACTGTACTCGCTGAGCTTATGACACATAAACTGATTGTTGTTATTAGCTTACTTTACTTTATTTTTCCAAATATTCCATTTTTACATATTCTATCTTAAACTAATTAATCATGTGAATACTTATTCTATTCTATATACTTACAACTAATTAACAACAACAGGGCACAGACATCCAGCTCACTGTGTTGTGCTATACACCAGGCTGTCCAAAACCAGGGTATTGACCCTCTTGTGATAAAATAGCAAGCCCTCGTTACCATAGAGGCCTCAACGTCAGGAGATCTACAGGCGACAGGTATCCGCGCACACTCAGGGTCTCCGTTTCACTCCTCCTTTCGAAGAAGCCGGTCATCATCTCATTATCAGTCCTTATAAGAAAAAACTTAATCCTCTCGAAACCCGCATGGTCACAAATGACCCGACAAGACGGTCTCCGGAACGAACCATCGTGGAACTGGCAGCCCTTAATCCAAGACAAGCCGACAAAATACGCCTCTCCCAGACCCTAAGCCTCTCCACCTGATGGGACGAAATCCCAAACCAGACAGGGAAGGCATAAGACACCAGAGGCCTGATGATCTGCCTGTAAATAAGCAGCTTTACCTCTTTACGTAAACCTTGCCTTCGGCGCAGTAACCGACAGTAGGAGTTGTATATCCCCATTCTATCCAAAACAGAATTCACATGTCGATAATACTCGAAGATCTCGTGGAAAATCACCCCGAGATCTTAATCCTATCGGAGAGTCTTCCAACCTCACCGCCTACCCTCAGCACCGGTACGAACTTCCTTGCGTTGGGGTACAGCCGTCCACGCCGTCCCTTAAATATTACGCAATCCGTCTTTTCCATATTAAGGAAGAGACCCCATTTGCAGAAGCATCCGTGCAGTCTGCCCAGGTATCAGTTGAGTCTTTCATTCACCGTGGCCAGATGCTGCAACCAGCACATCGTCCGCATACAGGAGTCAGGTGACCGAGGTATATCCGACATGAATATGTTGAAGAGGACGGGTCCCAGTAGTGACCCCTGCGGCACTCCAGCAACAACACTTCTTTCATTAGAGAGTGTATCACCCACTCTCACTCTGAGGGAGCGATCCCTCAGGAATTTCACAATTCCGCAGAGATGCCTGTTGAAACCAAACGACCTCCTGCCAAACATTGACAAAAGCCTTTGCGAAGTTCAGGCTCACAGCAATCGTCGGACACCTCCTATTCAGTCCCCTTGCAAGTTCGCAAGTGCCATCAGTATATGGGACGTAGAGCGGCCCCTATTGAATCCAATTTGGCAATCCAGCAATATCTCGTTATCGTCCATTAACTTTCTCATACACTCCAAAATAAACCACTCCATAAGTTTAACTAGGCTAGAGAGCAGAGATATGGGTCTGTAGTTACCATCACCCCCGGTGTCAGGCCCCGGCTTGGGTATAGGAACAATAATCGCACCCTTCAACGCGTTCGGGAAGTAACCAATGTTGAAGCAGTAGTTTAGTACCAACGCCAAGCATCTCCATGTGGTGGCGTCCGTCTTCCTCAGGAACAGGTCCGGTATGCTATCTGCCCCGCTGGACCTATTGTTCGGTCTACTGGACAATGCCCTGCCAATATCAAAGGGAGTCAGCAAAGAAAAACCTCCTCCAGCGAAATCCCCAACCCGAACACTTTCCGCCGTAATATCCGATCCAAATTCAATGATTAGTGCCTGATTCCTCAGCCCCGATACCTCTTCTAAGACCATCCCCACGATAGTGGAGGACTGGAGATTCACCACAGCTCTCTGCACACCGCAAAAACATTCAGTCAAAAGCAACCGGCAGATAGAAAAAATATGCAGAACAGAATAAATGAAAACAAACAATTAGCAAACGTAGCTCTTGCGCTACGTCTTCACTCGTTCGCTGTCGAATGAACAATCAACTGATTGTTGTTCGCATCGCTGTGCTTTTTATGTTGCTGAGTAAACAATACAAAGAAAGCCCTCGAACCTCTCGATATTTCAGGTAGATTCCATTTCTTTCTTTTAATTTATTTGTAGTTGTTTTGTAGCCATGCGTATGTAAACATCTACTTCTTTTAACTCTTAGTATTTCTTGTTGCTTGTTTATTGTCTGTTATTCGTTTTTTTTGCTGCTTAATTGTTGTTGCCGTGTTATTTTTATTTACTTTATCTCTGCTAATGTTTATTGTTGTCAATTCTGGTTATTTATAATCAGCACGTATAGTTGTTATTGCATGTTTTGTTTATTTATTTTAGCGATGTAATAAACGCTGGGGTGCCCAACCTTATTTTCGTAACAATACATATGTATGTACATACATATGGTAACCAAATTAAAACAAACAGAGAAAAGTGAAAACAAGTAATCTCTTTCTTGTTATAAATATGACACAAACATTAGAAATTATTTTAATACTAGCAGACCCGGGCAAACGTTGTTTTGCCTTCGAATTTTATTTTCACTTTTGTTTTGTTATTGTTCAAATGGAACTATATATTTCTGATAGCTGAACGAACTTCAAACTGCAAAAACACAAAAGATAATATGCGCCATCTGTCGGACGAACTTCAAACTACACAGAAACACTCCTCACGCCACATAGAACATGTATATTAAGTTTGGTCGAAAGCGGTGCAGTAGTACTTAAGTTACGGTGCAAAAACATAAAAAACTAAACATTGCGCCATCTGTCGGACGAACTTCAAACTACACAGAAACACTCCTCACGCCCCATAGAACATGTATATTATGTTTGGTCAAAATCGGTCCAGTAGTTTTTGAGTTTAGTGATCACGAAGATACACGTCATTTTTATATATAGAGATGCAATAATCGTAAGCAAATATAATTATAAAATATTTATAGGGTGCGGCAAATATTTTTTTTTTTTTGAAAATGCTATAAAAAAACTACTGAATATTTTCTCAATTTTTTTTATTTCTTTATTTGAAAGTACAATCCTTCCGGTTAATAATGGAAAATAATTTCATTCAAATGGCTGCCTCGGCTAGCCATGCAGTAGCCTACACGATCGGTCCAATTTTTAAGCACATTATCGATTGTGTGCAGCTGTATTTCACTAATGGCTTCACGAATATTGTCCTTTAAAGCGTGAATTGTCTCTGGTTTGTTGGTGTAACCCCTCTCTTTGACGGCACCACACAAATAATAGTCCAACTGTGTCAAATCGCAGCTCCGGGGTGGCCAAACGACATCAGCTCTGCGGCTGATAATGCGATCTTCAAAAACAGGGCGCAGAACATCGAGTGTAGCTTCGGCTGTTTGGCATGTAGCGCCGTCCTGTTAAAACCAAATGTTGCTAATATCCTCCTCTTCAATTTTTGTGAACAAAAATTCGTTCAACATGGCCCGATAACGATCGCCATTGACTGTAACGGCCACTCCTTGCTCATTTTCGAAGAAAAATGGCTTAATTATGCCTCTGAACTAAAATCCGCACCAAACAGTGACTCGTCTTGGATGTATTGGCTTTTCAATGTATGCGTGCGGGTTTTCTGTTCCCCAAATGCGACAATTTGATTGTTTACATACCCGCCAAGATCAAAATGAGCTTCATCTGAAAAGATGATTTTTTTAGGAAAATCGGCATCTTCTATAAATCGATCGCAGGCCCACTTAGCGAAGCGTATACACGACCATATTCGTTCAGCGGAAGGTTAAAACGAATTATCTGTCAAATCAGACATGAGCTAAGTGTTACCATTCACGAAATAAGCACTAGTTGAAGAAAAAACGTTAGATGGCGGGCCCTATAGAACAGTTGCCGCTGCCATTAGGAGCATGGTCGAAAACTCAACATTTAAACAGCAAAGTTTATAGAAAAAATTGATAAAATTTTTTATTGCTTTAGTAGTATTTCACTCTATGTGGACAATTGTTAGCGACCTGCAGTTCACGTCAATAATGAGAGTCATAGATTTATACAAACATTCCTAGAATACTGGGACGGAGTGAAGTTTGTTGATAAAAAAACGCGTCTTCTTTTTAAGTGGGATGTGAAGCTCATCCTAAACTTATTTCTTTTATTTTTAAAAGAAACTTTAAAGGAAGGAAGTGACGTCTACTTTATTATGACAAAAGCTTGTAATCACGACAAATTGGTAATGATAACAACCATTCTGTAATCGAATTTAATAATATTTTGGCAAAACTTATGGTCTCCAAAATTGTTCAGAAGAGCCCGTCCAGTAACTGTGAATCAAACCAAGATGAGACAATGAAAATTGAAACAATGAAAATTGGTACTGATTTTAAAGAAGTAAAAACGTCTACTGAACATAATGAATTAAATTAAAGCGAAACATACGATGTTGAGTTCGATAAACATATTTATGCAGATTATTTTATGGAAGACGTTTTTGATAACTCTTCTCTTCTAAACAGCGAATTGGCCTCAATAAGATCATTTGTTGGATACGTGGATTTTAAAGCTATTCCGCATCATAATGTAAAAAGTGTTGTAACGAATTCAAAAAAGTTGATTTAGTACTTACAGCACCAAGCGAACTTTTCATATTGTTTAAGAATCACCAAAGATTAAAGGGTTTTGAAAATTTAGTTTCTCCATTAGTAAAAAAATCAAAAAGGTAGCACCAATATACACAAAAATATATTTAGTTTTATATCTTGAATGAGGTTCAACTGATTTCATTGAAACTGTACCACAAGATGCTATAAGACTGTGTATTATTATTAAAAAAGTGAGTTGATTTCAATTAGTTTTTATTATAAATTTTAAGTTTTTAAAAATAGAACTTAAAAACACTCTGTCTAAAAAACAGCACTTAATTCTTTTGCACTAAAAATTAAATAACTAAACCATAAATAAACTAAACATTTTGTATTCACTATTATTATCATTGATGCACATGTCAAAATTAATATTTTGTCGCATGTCCTTTGTTGGTAATGACCGCTGCATAGTGTCTTGATATTGAATTTACTAAGGTTTAACATCTTTCAATTAATACCAATCATGGTGGACAGCCACACAAACGTCTTTATTAATAGTTTGTTGTATTTGAGATAAACCCTTTTTTAAATCTGTCCAAAGGTTGTCAATGGGATTGAGATCAAGTGGCTGAGCGGGCCACTCCATCAGATTACTCTTATTTTTTAGAAGACAGTCACCGCCTATCATGAATAACATAGGAAATATCTATTCCCGTGAAATTTTCATTCCTTTCGAAAAATTTCTATCGTGAATCACCCATGAAATTTTTGTTCCATTTTCACAAGCTATCATTTTACTTTGAATGTTAGCAAAAATAATGAATGAAACAAACAACAAAACACTAACATAAAAAAATAAACACACACTTGACAATAACTAATTCGAATACGGGCAAGATTAAACATCGGCAAAATGAAAGACTGTTTGTTCCATAGGGGAGAATTTAATTATGTGCCCTACTATCGGCAATAGTGCTTTCCCTTCCCCTCAGTATTCCTTTCCAAACCTTTGGGTGCGAACCACTTGGAGGGGTTGCAGTTGGATTATTCAGTGGTGAGGGTATAACACTGGCCGCTGAATAATCAACCAGCAGTAACCCATTTCCTTGTCGTACACATTCAGAGGGGGTTTGTTTGATTTTTGTTTACTCATGGTTATTTTTTATATTTTTATTTTTTCTTTTATTTGGTTGAATTTACGTAATGGCAGGACGCTTTCGGATTGATTTCTGCAATGTGCGTGCGCTACGGGCGAACTTTTTCTCCGCGTATGCGCACATTTGTCTCCATAGGCCGGATGTTTTCGCCTTATCTGAGACCCAGGTTTCTGAAAATGCTCATCCACAGGATTTTCATATCTCTGGGTATCACCTTCTGTCGCTTTTTAATTTTCATAGGGGTCTTGCTATGTACATTCGCATTGAAGTTGTGTACCAATGCCAGCAACCTCTTGGCACGCATGATGCGGAATTTAACTGTCTATGGGTTAAGTTCAGAATCAGGGCACATCTTTTGCACTTCGGGTTTTTGTATAGAAGCCCAAACGCGGGAAGAGAGGTTACCATATCTGGCTTCGACTCTCTTTCCGACTCAATACCGAGTATCCCTTCGAATTATCCGACCAGTGAAATTGTTGTTGCTGGTGATTTCAATGTTCATTACTCGTCTTGGTTACGACATTCTGGCCGTACAACTCTAGAAGGCCAATACGTTGAGTTATTTGCCGCGCACAATCACCTTGCGCAATTAGTGAATGAACGTACACATATATCGTGTGTAGATGGGCACCAGAACATTACCCTCGACCTTTTTCTCACTACATACTCTGAAAAGTAATATAGTTGAGGTTCTTGCACCTCTTGGAAATTCGGATCATTGCACAGTTTCTGCCACATTCTCGTCCACCGCTCTTCGCGAGGTTCCACCCATGGCTACGGAACGCTCTATTTTTAACTACGAGGATGCTCGTTGGGCTGAGCTGAACGATTTTTTGGGCATTTTAATTGGAAACTTTGTTTCCTTGACTCAAACGTCGATGCCATGGCAGAAATGGTGGTGAATATAATAAGGCTAGGGATATATATTTTCATCCTATCCAAAAAGCTTTGGATTAAACCCAGAAACAAAACTTGGTTTAATCTGACGAGTAAATTGGCAGCAGTCAGATCCAGAGAGGAAGCATTCAGGAATTGGCGCAATAACAAATGTGCCCATACTAATTTGCTTCGCAAACAGGCGAGATCTTCATGTGCCGCAGTACTTAGACGCGAAAAGGCTTTATACGAGCAGCGCCTTCGTGCTAAAGTTCTTACTTTTCCGCGGGGAAGTAAAAACTTTTGGTCATTCGTTAAAAGGCTGAGGAACAACGCTAGTTCGGTTCCTGCTCTTATAAAGATTGACCACACATTTACGAACCAGGTTGAAAAGGCAAACCTTTTGGCCGAAATGTTTGCAAGTAATTCTCACTTGCCGGAGAGCGTTCAACTACTGCCCAAACTTGAAAAAGTATCAGTATCTATGCCTAGTATATTCTTTTGAGCTCGGGCTGTAAAAAGGGTCCTTGCAAATCTCAACGTTAACAAGTCTTCTGGACCGAACGACATACCAGCAGTGGTCCTGAAGCAGTGCTCTCCGAAGCTTGCGCGTCCATTAGCTCACCTTTTCAGTGCGTCATATCGCGCCGGTATTTTTTCATCTTGCTGGAAGGTTGCTAATGTAACGCCAATCACTAAAAATAGCGAGGCTAGTAACCCTGAGAACTACCGTTCAATAGCAGTTTGTTCCGCACTCTCCAAGGTTATGGAGAGTATGATTAATCACCACCTTATGGGATATCTGGAGTCCAACGATTTACCTAGCGATCGTCAGTACGGTTTCCGAAAGGGCCGTTCTACTGGTGACCTGCTGGCGTTGCTCTCGGAGAATTGGAACAAGTTCATTCATGGTTTTGGCGAGAGTAAGTTTGTGGCTCTGGATATCTCAAAGGCGTTTGATAGAGTTTGGCACAAGGCTTTCATTTCGAAACTTAATGCTTTTGGTGTCGGTAGTCACTTCTCTCGATTTATATCGAGTTTTATCAGAGATCGCTCTATAGGAGTGGTTATAGATGGGGTCTCATCCGACGAGTTCAGGGTAAACTCAGGGGTACCGCAAGGCTCTGTTCTTTCTCCTACTCTTTTTCTAATATTTCTTAACGACTTTCTTCTTCTCGCTTCTAATCCTATCTACTCTTTTGCGGATGACAGCAACATTTGTCACTCATATTCTTTTGATCGTAGACCGAGCCTTTTGAAGGTTGGGGCGAGAAGGACGAATATGAACGTCACACTCACAAGTGACCTGGTGAAGGTCTCCGAGTGGGGTCGTGTGAACAGGGTCGATTTTAATGCACGTTAGACTCAATGATGTATTTTAACACACAGGCGTGGTGGTGTGCTGTCATATTTGTCAATGGGTAATGTGGATATTGAGGAATCAGATGCTCTTTATGTTCTGGGCATGAGAATTCATTGTGACGTTCGTTGGAATGATCATATATTTCAAGTGTCGAAAGAAGCATTCAAGTGCCTTGGTTTTTTGTGACGGTGCAAGAAATACTTCACCCCAACTGATCTACTTAATATTTACAAGACCTATATCCGACCCAAAATGGAATACAACTCTCATGTATGGGCCGGTGCTTTAAAGTCTATTTTGGAGGTTCTCGACCGCGTACAGGAGAGGGCGAAGATGCTGATCAATGACGGTAGGTTAGCCAACTCTATCGATTCATTGGAGCACCGTCGCAATGTGGCGTGTGTTTCATTGTTCTATCGGTACTATAACGGAATGTGTTCTAACGAAATTAAGGATTTAATTCCCAAAAATCATATATTTTTACGTAGTACTCGTATTTCTCGTAGAGCGCATCCCTTTGTAGTTGATTGTCCAGTAAGTCGCACAACGCATTATAGGGAGAATTCGTTCTTTGGCCGCACTGTTCGGTTGTGGAATAATCTTCCAGCGAAAGTATTTCCTGCCACTTACGACATGAGTAAAAATAAATCTAACGTCCATAAACACTACTCCCTCTGTCCTCCTTCCAGTAACCTATTTTCCTAGTACCAGCGCAATGCACTGCATGAGTAGGGGCCATCCCCTGGGTGCTGGTCTTATATGAAGAAGAAAATTTACGAAAAATAAATTAAAAAGGAAACAAACAAAACCAAGAATTGCACAAGCAAAAGCTGGAATAAGAAACAAAACAAACGTGTACTTTTCTTTAGCAAGGCGAATGGAAAGGAACTGGTAACTTTGGCCAAACAATAATAATCTATAAAAATGGCTTAAACGCCAAAAGAATAGGAAAATTAAACTAAAAGAATTTATTATCCTGATAACATACTCATCGAACAACTTCTATCGAATAAAATTAACAGAATCAACAAAACAAAAAACTTTGTGGGAGTAATGAAGAGCAAGATGAGGATGGATTTAATGTCATATTCAGTAGAGGCGATGAGTCCGATGGCTCGGAGGGAGACGTTGATGCTGTCGTTGTCAATATATATATATATATATATATATATATATATATATATATATATATATATATATATATATATATATATATATATATATATATATATATACTGGCTCTTACTTTTTGATGCTTCTTGAACTCTACAGCTGGCGTAAAAGGGGTCTTCTGGCTTTGTCTGACCAAACGTCCTTCATTAAAGTCGACATTACATACTTGCGACAACGTATTTTAACTTTTTGAACGAATTTTAAACCTTTTACAATCATTTTGTTGGAACATATAACCAAACTTCTTATGTATTTCGAAATATGGTTTACCTTCAGAAAACATTTCGTTAACAACAGAATTTTTTCCAGGCATACAAAGCTTGCTACGACCCATTTCTATTAAAATGAATTTTTAAATTTGTGTGAAGCTAATTTATTTAAACTTAGATTTAGATTACTTTATCTTTTTTACGATCCTTTCCATTCCTATTCAGTCCTCTCTTCTTCTTCCTAACAACATCACGCCGCTCATTCCGTCCGTTGCTCGAGTGCATTCTCAACACCACGCCACTTGAGTGTAATCGATGGTAAATTGTCCGTTATCCTAAGAAAGTAAATATTATGTAGATTCGAACTAGGCTGGTACCCCACATTCGGCCAACCTGACGGCAAAACGGCTCGGATTGCCACCGCTTCATGAACTCTGCCAGTAGTTGTTCTATTTTTCTTTTTTACTTTTTCGACCTCGTATCTTCCATAAGGCAGTTTTTTCAGGATTCTGTAGCGACCAAGGTATTTACCTATCAGCTTTAGTCCCCTCCCAAGCTGAGTGTGCTTGATCGCGACCAATTCATTTTCGCTATAATCGGCTTCGGGCTTTCTTTTACTGTTACACGTTATGCAATTTTCTTTCTGGATCCGTTCTATGTTCATTCTAGCTTCTGCTCCCAACTTATTTCTTTCTTCAATGAAAGTGCGAATAGCTTCATCATTTAATACTTCCCGAAGGTCTGTAAAATCAGGCAATCTCATCAACACGCAAGTTAATAATTTAAAGTTGATCAACATTTGTACGCGTCGCACATATACCAATTATAAGGCTTTTCGTTGTCAAGTGTATGTTATCCTGTACGCAATAGTCCTTAAAAGCCTGAAAGGTAAAAGCTGTTCCCCGACCGGTGATAATTCTTTGGGGTTTGCCGAAAGTAGAAGCTTGCTGTTCCAAGCATTCCATCACCGACTTGGTGTCAGTCGATTTCGTCGGATGAAGCCAAACGAATTTCATGAACCCATCAACTATCACGAACAAATGATTGTAGGCCTTTTTTGTCATTTTCATCGGTCTAATATGATCAACGCGATAGGTGAGGGGTCTACCATCTTTGTCGATTAGGTGCAGATAACACTATTTTTTACCGGCCTTTGGTATTGATGCACTCGATGCAGCTTTTCACCACGTTTGGAACCTTTGCTGATAGTCTTGTTAAATAATACTGCTCAACCCATTCGCGTATTTTAGAGATACCGAATTTTATAATCTTTCCTCTAACTGGACCGGTACTACTGAAAGATTCTTCGTTGGATCCTTATACAGCACATCATTTTGTATGTAGTAGTCTTCGTATTCGCCGTGTTCCAGGACCGCTCTGATGCCCTTGGTGTACTCATCGCTCTCTTGTGCGCATCTGATTCTATGGGTTAGGCTGCCTCTCAAGTATAAGGCACGCCATTCGGCTTAAGGCATCTACGTGTCTCATTCGGGTGCCTTATCTGTGTTCGATCTGGTACGAGAACTCTTGAAGGAACATGGCCCATCTTGATGTTCTGGCAGGTACGTCGTCTTTACTCATGGTCATTCCGAAAGCATTACAATTCGTCATGCCCAGTAAATAAACTCTCAATTTTCTCAGGTACTCCACAATTGCCAGTAATTCCAGCTCATAGGAGTGGTATTTCTCTTCGTATGGCTTCATTCGGCGATTCATATGTTGTACTGGGCGTAAATCTTGTTCATCTAAACTTTTCTGCAGTAGCACTGCCCCGCATCCGTACTTACTGGCGTCTGCGCGGACTTCGGTGATTGCATCTGTGTCATACAGTTGCAAGACTGGGGCTTTTATAAGAGCTTCTTTTAATTGTTGACATGCCAATAAAACTTCGTCATTAACCTGGAACTTAACATTTTTTCTTAGCAGGTCGCTTAACGGCTTGGCAATTATTGCATAATTTTCGATGAACTTTCTAAAGTAAGATGTTAGTCCTAAGAACCTTTGCAGCATCTTTCGATTGGTGGGAATTGGACCGTTGTTTTCAGAATTTGGTATTTTACCCATTTTATACACAAACCGTTTGCCTCTTCTATCTTTAACACCATATCGAACTTCTCAAGACTCTCCATTACATCCTTGGCGGGAATAATAATATCGTCCATGTATACGATTATGAATTCCGCTGGTGAGTTTGCTAATGCCAAATGTAGTATACATGATCTAGAACTGGCCATTATGAGTTACGAAAGCAGTGTATTTTCTTAATGAAACTTCAAAAAGTACATGGAAGTATCCATTTCGAACATCTAGGGTCGTATGTACGTTGTCACTCTGTAGTTTATCCAGCACTTCTTACATCAACCGCATGGGGAAATGGTCTCTCATGATTTTCTCATTTAACTTTCGGTATTCACACTATAGCCTTTTCGTGCCATCTTTCTTCAAAACCAATATGATCAGTGAGGCATATTTTGAGGTACTTGGCTGCACTTCTTTTTTTTACCATTCCGCTATTTGGTTTTCAACTATAACTAGATCTGTACGTGGTAAGCGTCGTGGTCGATGAAAAACTGGAATATCATCTTTTAATACAAGGTTCATCGCCACTGGGCTCTTCGTACCTCGTTTAGGCTTATATTCTCTTATGGCTTTTAGTACCCGGTCCTTAACAGGTTCGTCTAAATGTTCAAGGTAAATTGGAATAGCTGGTTCGTAATCCGCTGCGTTCAAACAAAGACTCGAGAATTCCTCTAGCAGATGATTCTTTTCGACTGGCATCCTAAACGTAACCTCGCCGTTAGTTCT
>JAKWBJ010000022.1:875000-883337 GCA_023159175.1 Wohlfahrtia magnifica | reverse complement strand
GTTCGAATTTATAAACAATTTTAAAACCCACTTAAATAATTGATTGTTTATTAAACGTTTATGAATAAAAATGTCTATTTTAGGTTTATAAGACAAAAAGCATTTGATAACTAATGTATACTTAAAACCTAAAATAAGGATTTATTGTGAATTAGGGCGTATATATGTATATCAATAAAAATATTTCCAACACGAATGTCATTTTATTAGAGATCGCAAAAAAATACGATTTATTTGGCATTTTTCTATTAATGACAATAAAACTATCGAAAGATTTAAGATGAAACAAAATGAGATAGGAACATCCATTTTAGATGTAGAAAGATGCTGGTTTTTAGTACTGTACAATTCTTAAGGGAATATGTTAACATCTTTGCGAATTGATGGAAAAAGCTATTAAGATGCTGCACTCTCACGTTGTAAGGTGTGCTTCAAAATAATAAAGTCTCCTTGATATTTGCTCAATTCATCCAAATTATAAAATGTTACGTGTAGTCACCTTATTAAAAATCCTACGTTCAAATAAGTGAATACTAAGCCGGTTTTGATTTTAGAGATGTACCATTATATTATGTTTATTTAAATTTATGTTCATAAATGCAAAATTCAATGCGTCAAAATGATAAGGTCAGTGATTCATTTATCCTAACTTTTATTTAAATTAAGCATTAATCAATTATTTTTTCTGCAGTTCCCATTTCCTTCAATTATCTTGAAAATACGGGATGGCATCGCACTTACTAAATTGTGCAGAACGTTGGAGCGGATTTCGCGCCAGCTGTTGCAGATTGCCACTTTTAATTCATCTTTTGTACGGTACTGTTTGTTGTCTGCATAAACTTTACGCACAAGCAGTCCTGTGCTCCTCAAACCATTGTCTGATCGACTTGCTGACATGAATTGCTGCGTTCTCTTGCTGAAAGGTGAAAGTTTTGTCAGCATTTTGAGCCAAATAAGGCAGAAAACGTTCAGACAGAATGCCCTGGTACTCTAAGCTATCCATTCGAGTGGAAGGAAAGTGGAGTTCCAAGGTACCATGTGAGCTTAAGTCAGCCCACGCCATCAAACTGCCACCGCCGAAATTCCGTTTGGAAAAGGACAATGGCCTAATGGAATATGAGGCCTTCCGTGAAATTAGCCGAGTTTCACGGGCAGTCAGGACCTTTGGACGACCCGTGCGTTTTAATTTTCCATAATTTTCTCTGTTTTTGAGAAAATTTTGCACAACACACAAAGATCGTCCTAGTTTTTTCGCCATTCCACGCATACTCAATCCCTGCTCATGAAGTGCCACAATTTGACCTTGTTCGTAAGGTGACAAAGGTTTCCTGCGACCCATACTGCGCAGATTTTATTTAAATTATTAAAAAAAAATAATAATAATAATAACAATTGTGATACCTTCTGATTAGATTAATTGCTTATTAATCACTATTTATTATTATTATTATTATTATTATTATTATTATATTATTATTATTATTATTATTATTATTATTATTATTATTATTATTATTATTATTATTATTATTATTATTATTATTATTATTATTATTATTATTATTATTATTATTATTATTATTATTATTATTATTATTATTATTATTATTATTATTATTATTATTATTATTATTATTATTATTATTATTATTATTATTATTATTATTATTATTATTATTATTATTATTATTATTATTATTATTATTATTATTATTATTATTATTATTATTATTATATTATTATTATTATTATTATTATTATTATTATTATTATTATTATTATTATTATTATTATTATTATTATTATTATTATTATTATTATTATTATTATTATTATTATTATTATTATTATTATTATTATTATTATTATTATTATTATTATTATTATTATTATTATTATTATTATTATTATTATTATTATTATTATTATTATTATTATTATTATTATTATATTATTATTATTATTATTATTATTATTATTATTATTATTATTATTATTATTATTATATTATTATTATTATTATTATTATTATTATTATTATTATTATTATTATTATTATTATTATTATTATTATTATTATTATTATTATTATTATTATTATTATTATTATTATTATTATTATTATTATTATTATTATTATTATTATTATTATTATTATTATTATTATTATTATTATTATTATTATTATTATTATTATTATTATTATTATTATTATTATTATTATTATATTATTATTATTATTATTATTATTATTATTATTATTATTATTATTATTATTATTATTATTATTATTATTATTATTATTATTATTATTATTATTATTATTATTATTATTATTATTATTATTATTATTATTATTATTATTATTATTATTATTATTATTATTATTATTATTATTATTATTATTATTATTATTATTATTATTATTATTATTATTATTATTATTATTATTATTATTATTATTATTATTATTATTATTATTATTATTATTATTATTATTATTATTATTATTATTATTATTATTATTATTATTATTATTATTATTATTATTATTATTATTATTATTATATTATTATTATTATTATTATTATTATTATTATTATTATTATTATTATTATTATTATTATTATTATTATTATTATTATTATTATTATTATTATTATTATTATATTATTATTATTATTATTATTATTATTATTATTATTATTATTATTATTATTATTATTATTATTATTATTATTATTATTATTATTATTATTATTATTATTATTATATTATTATTATTATTATTATTATTATTATTATTATTATTATTATTATTATTATTATTATTATTATTATTATTATTATTATTATTATTATTATTATTATTATTATTATTATTATTATTATTATTATTATTATTATTATTTATTATTATTATTATTATTATTATTATTATTATTATTATTATTATTATTATTATTATTATTATTATTATTATTATTATTATTATTATTATTATTATTATTATTATTATTATTATTATTATTATATTATTATTATTATTATTATTATTATTATTATTATTATTATTATTATTATTATTATTATTATTATTATTATTATTATTATTATTATTATTATTATTATTATTATTATTATTATTATTATTATTATTATTATTATTATTATTATTATTATTATTATATTATTATTATTATTATTATTATTATTATTATTATTATTATTATTATTATTATTATTATTATTATTATTATTATTATTATTATTATTATTATTATTATTATTATTATTATTATTATTATTATTATTATTATTATTATTATTATTATTATTATTATTATTATTATTATTATTATTATTATTATTATTATTATTATTAATTATTATTATTATTATTATTATTATTATTATTATTATTATTATTATTATTATTATTATTATTATTATATTATTATTATTATTATTATTATTATTATTATTATTATTATTATATTATTATTATTATTATTATTATTATTATTATTATTATTATTATTATTATTATTATTATTATTATTATTATTATTATTATTATTATTATTATTATTATTATTATTATTATTATTATTATTATTATTATTATTATTATTATTATTATTATATTATTATTATTATTATTATTATTATTATTATTATTATTATTATTATTATTATTATTATTATTATTATTATTATTATATTATTATTATTATTATTATTATTATTATTATTATTATTATTATTATTATTATTATTATTATTATTATTATTATTATTATTATTATTATTATTATTATTATTATTATTATTATTATTATTATTATTATTATTATTATTATTATTATTATTATTATTATTATTATTATTATTATTTATTATTATTATTATTATTATTATTATTATTATTATTATTATTATTATTATTATTATTATTATTATTATTATTATTATTATTATTATTATTATTATTATTATTATTATTATTATTATTATTATTATTATTATTATTATTATTATTATTATTATTATTATTATTATTATTATTATTATTATTATTATTATTATTATTATTATTATTATTATTATTATTATTATTATTATTATTATTATTATTATTATTATTATTATTATTATTATTATTATTATTATTATTATTATTATTATTATTATTATTATTATTATTATTCTTATTATTATTATTATTATTATTATTATTATTATTATTATTATTATTATTATTATTATTATTATTATTATTATTATTATTATTATTATTATTATTATTATTATTATTATTATTATTATTATTATATTATTATTATTATTATTATTATTATTATTATTATTATTATTATTATTATTATTATTATTATTATTATTATTATTATTATTATTATTATTATTATTATTATTATTATTATTATTATTATTAATTATTATTATTATTATTATTATTATTATTATTATTATTATTATTATTATTATTATTATTATTATTATTATTATTATTATTATTATTATTATTATTATTATTATTATTATTATTATTATTATTATTATTATTATTATTATTATTATTATTATTATTATTATTATTATTATTATTATTATTATTATTATTATTATTATTATTATTATTATTATTATTATTATTATTATTATTATTATTATTATTATTATTATTATTATTATTATTATTATTATTATTATTATTATTATTATTATTATTATTATTATATTATTATTATTATTATTATTATTATTATTATTATTATTATTATTATTATTATTATTATTATTATTATTATTATTATTATTATTATTATTATTATTATTATTATTATTATTATTATTATTATTATTATTATTATTATTATTATTATTATTATTATTATTATTATTATTATTATTATTATATTATTATTATTATTATTATTATTATTATTATTATTATTATTATTATTATTATTATTATTATTATTATTATTATTATTATTATTATTATTATTATTATTATTATTATTATTATTATTATTATTATTATTATTATTATTATATTATTATTATTATTATTATTATTATTATTATTATTATTATTATTATTATTATTATTATTATTATTATTATTATTATTATTATTATTATTATTATTATTATTATTATTATTATTATTATTATTATTATTATTATTATTATTATTATTATTATTATTATTATTATTATTATTATTATTATTATTATTATTATTATTATTATTATTATTATTATTATATTATTATTATTATTATTATTATTATTATTATTATTATTATTATTATATTATTATTATTATTATTATTATTATTATTATTATTATTATTATTATTATTATTATTATTATTATTATTATTATTATTATTATTATTATTATTATTATTATTATTATTATTATTATTATTATTATTATTATTATTATTATTATTATTATTATTATTATTATTATTATTATTATTATTATTATTATTATTATTATTATTATTATTATTATTATTATTATTATTATTATTATTATTATTATTATTATTATTATTATTATTATTATTATTATTATTATTATTATTATATTATTATTATTATTATTATTATTATTATTATTATTATTATTATTATTATTATTATTATTATTATTATTATTATTATTATTATTATTATTATTATTATTATTATTATTATTATTATTATTATTATTATTATTATTATTATTATTATTATTATTATTATTATTATTATTATTATTATTATTATTATTATTATTATTATTATTATTATTATTATTATTATTATTATTATTATTATTATTATTATTATTATTATTATTATTATTATTATTATTATTATTATTATTATTATTATTATTATTATTATTATTATTATTATTATTATTATTATTATTATTATTATTATTATTATTATTATTATTATTATTATTATTATTATTATTATTATTATTATTATTATTATTATTATTATTATTATTATTATTATTATTATTATTATTATTATTATTATTATTATTATTATTATTATTATTATTATTATTATTATTATTATTATTATTATTATTATTATTATTATTATTATTATTATTATTATTATTATTATTATTATTATTATTATTATTATTATTATTATTATTATTATTATTATTATTATTATTATTATTATTATTATTATTATTATTATTATTATTATTATATTATTATTATTATTATTATTATTATTATTATTATTATTATTATTATTATTATTATTATTATTATTATTATTATTATTATTATTATTATTATTATTATTATTATTATTATTATTATTATTATTATTATTATTATTATTATTATTATTATTATTATTATTATTATTATTATTATTATTATTATTATTATTATTATTATTATTATTATTATTATTATTATTATTATTATTATTATTATTATTATTATTATTATTATTATTATTATTATTATTATTATTATTATTATTATTATTATTATTATTATTATTATTATTATTATTATTATATTATTATTATTATTATTATTATTATTATTATTATTATTATTATTATTATTATTATTATTATTATTATTATTATTATTATTATTATTATTATTATTATTATTATTATTATTATTATTATTATTATTATTATTATTATTATTATTATTATTATTATTATTATTATTATTATTATTATTATTATTATTATTATTATTATTATTATTATTATTATTATTATTATTATTATTATTATTATTATTATTATTATTATTATTATTATTATTATTATTATTATTATTATTATTATGATTATTATTATTATTATTATTATTATTATTATTATTATTATTATTATTATTATTATTATTATTATTATTATTATTATTATTATTATTATTATTATTATTATTATTATTATTATTATTATTATTATTATTATTATTATTATTATTATTATTATTATTATTATTATTATTATTATTATTATTATTATTATTATTATTATTATTATTATTATTATTATTATTATTATTATTATTATTATTATTATTATTATTATTATTATTATTATTATTATTATTATTATTATTATTATTATTATTATTATTATTATTATTATTATTATTATATTATTATTATTATTATTATTATTATTATTATTATTATTATTATTATTATTATTATTATTATTATTATTATTATTATTATTATTATTATTATTATTATTATTATTATTATTATTATTATTATTATTATTATTATTATTATTATTATTATTATTATTATTATTATTATTATTATTATTATTATTATTATTATTATTATTATTATTATTATTATTATTATTATTATTATTATTATTATTATTATTATTATTATTATTATTATTATTATTATTATTATTATTATTATTATTATTATTATTATTATTATTATTATTATTATTATTATTATTATTATTATTATTATTATTATTATTATTATTATTATTATTATTATTATTATTATTATTATTATTATTATTATTATTATTATTATTATTATTATTATTATTATTATTATTATTATTATTATTATTATTATTATTATTATTATTATTATTATTATTATTATTATTATTATTATTATTATTATTATTATTATTATTATTATTATTATTATTATTATTATTATTATTATTATTATTATTATTATTATTATTATTATTATTATTATTATTATTATTATTATTATTATTATTATTATTATTATTATTATTATTATTATTATTATTATTATTATTATTATTATTATTATTATTATTATTATTATTATTATTATTATTATTATTATTATTATTATTATTATTATTATTATTATTATTATTATTATTATTATTATTATTATTATTATTATTATTATTATTATTATTATTATTATTATTATTATTATTATTATTATTATTATTATTATTATTATTATTATTATTATTATTATTATTATTATTATTATTATTATTATTATTATTATTATTATTATTATTATTATTATTATTATTATTATTATTATTATTATTATTATTATTATTATTATTATTATTATTATTATTATTATTATTATTATTATTATTATTATTTATTATTATTATTATTATTATTATTATTATTATTATTATTATTATTATTATTATTATTATTATTATATTATTATTATTATTATTATTATTATTATTATTATTATTATTATTATTATTATTATTATTATTATTATTATTATTATTATTATTATTATTATTAT